>JAOBRC010566231.1:0-11143 GCA_027575255.1 Scolionema suvaense | reverse complement strand
CAAAGTGCATGAAAACGCTTAAAAAAGTGCGTACTCTGGAGCCATGACCATACAAAACAGCGGGGTCAAAGGGTTAAGGTAACAGACCAAGCAAGCAAGCAAGCAAGCAAACAAGCAAACAAGCAAGCAAGCAAGCAAACAAGCAAGCAAGCAAGCGAGCGAGCAAGCAAGCAAGCAAGCAAGCAAGCAAGCAGACAAGCAAGCAAGCAAACAAGCAAGTAAGCAAGCAAGCAAGCGAGCAAGCAAGCAAGCACGCAAGCAAACAAGCAAGCAAGCAAGCAAGCAAACAAGCAAGCAAGCAAACAAGCAAGCAAGCAAAAAAGCAAGTAAGCAAGCAAGCAAGCAAGCAAGCAAGAGCAGTGAAGTGCCCTTGGTTTGTGAAGCAGACTACATTTTAGAGGGAATGTTAATATAATGCATCTCTGATAAAGAAATTAAAACAGCAAACAGGGAATCGATACTTGCTATTTAACCTTGTCTGAGAGAAATATTAGAAGTTTCTGCAAAAAATTGTCATTTTTGGCAATGAATTCAATCATTTTTCTTTTAATCCTTAACCCTATTTAAACTGGGCCAAAAAACTTACGATTTACACTGGGGTGAGGGGAAAAATTACCCCCCCCCCACCCTAATTTCTGAACAAGTCATGGCCAACGCGTGAAATTTGGCACAACGGTGCAAAAATATGTGTAGTTTCAGAAAATGGCCCAAAAGTCTGCAACAAAGTCCAATTTTTGCTGACATCAGCAAAAATGTTCACCTAGGTGGGCAAAATTTCGAAAAACTTTCCCCAAATTTCAACGGACCGTAAAATCTAAACCAATGAAGCTTTTTTCTTCAAATTTGTTTTAAATTACTCTTAATAATGAGTATTTGCTACTAGGATAGCCTTTTCAAGTTATTCTCACCATCTTCAATTTTTCAAAAAATTTTGGTCAAAATTTGGGTAAAAATGGGTCCAACCACCTGCGAGAATGTCCCCAAAAAACTGATAAGATCAAAAACTTTCAAAATGATACTTACTGCATCTTATAGCCTATAAAATTATATTAAAAGTCACCAAATTTCAGCTCTTAAGCTTTTGCCATTCAGGAAATAGGGTTAAACATGCAATATAGGATAAAATCATTACCCCACCATACTTTTTTAATGAACACCATCCTCAGATAAACACTCTTTTCAAAATAAATGAAAAACTCTTTCAAAATAAATAAACATACCTTTATTAAAGGGGAATAACAGTCAAAAATGAAATTTGAACAGATGATAGAGCACAACGAAACATGGAATTTCCCATCAACAGCATAGCAAAAGCTCACATATTTCTGGAGATATTTCCTCTCAAAGTCTAGCAGCTACCATCTTGATTTTTCATGATGCCATTGGAGTCCATTGCTAAGGATTACTATTTCCTTAGTAACACAAAACCTGATGTTATTTTCTTTAATTGATCTTAAACATATATTGCTTAGCTCTATAATGAAATGAAAGAGGCAACCTTCCATAGTAATTCAATGTTGAGTATTTTGGAAACAAAATGTGGATAATTTGAGTGTGACAACAGTGACATCATGCATAATTAGTGGCAAGATGGCAGCTGCTGGACTTTGGGGCTAAATATCTCCAGATCTACGCAACATTTCGCCATGAAATAAAAGCTGAATATCATGTTTTGTTGAGCCCTATCATCTGTTAAAATTTCATTTTTGACCATTGTTCCCCTTTAAAGGATTTACTCAAGTCGAGACAAACCATGACTTACTTACCAATCTAACAAGCTGACGCAGCACAGGCTCTCCAACTTTTTCAACAACCACCAATTCAGGCATAGCCGCATATAGGACAGCTTTTGTGAAACGACCAACATCGCTTTTAGTAAATGCGTGCAAGGTTTTTCCAGACGCTACAACTGCTTCCTTTCCAAGCTTCTTGATCTGAAATAAAGCACTCACCATCAGATAGTCTCACACAAAAGTATCTTAATAATGCAACCATTTGACACATCATAATATGACTGCACCACTGATGCCAAGCAAATAAGCGGTCCCCTTGAATAATTGTTCCCATTTTTTTAAGAATATGATTTATAACCACCCCATGTTGCTCGGGAGTTGGTGCACAATCAAATTTTCACATTGAGCGAGATAGTCTACATTATACAATGAGATCTCAGAAAAGCAAAAAATAATAGAGACTAAAATTGGAGTGTCCCAAACAAGCATGGAAGTGATGTACTTTTTATAGCTTCGTGTTAAGTTGCTTATGTCTCTTGCTCCAGTCCTCGTGTTTGCAGTAGCCATAAGCATCGAACAAGCTGGATGAACTCCTCTCAACTCAGCAATAGATGTGGCATGGTGAGGAAGCCTAATATCACGTCCATCTCTTTGAGTTCAGTTCTTTCGATGATTGGTTAGGAGTGCCATGAACTGGTCAATGAGTTAGAACAAAATAAAGAGAATATTACTTACATCTCCTTGCTTCATGAGTTCCAGGATGTAGTCTGCCTGAAGGTTAAAAAAAACAAAAAAATACTGATGTTACTGAAAAGTCTTTGGGTATATACTTCACCAGTAGTCAATCTGTTATGGACAAGAGGTATTTCCACACAGACTATGTCACAAATACTCAAATACTACTAGAAAACATAATTTATATGCAGAACTTCATATTCTTGTGTCAAGCCTACAACTATCAGCATGGTAAAAAATCGATGATAGTCAACGTTTAAACTGGTATGAACAGCAATTTCCCAAGCAGGAGAGTACTGGAGGTTAGAATTAACTGAACAGGAATGAGAAGCAAATCATCACTGATCCTATTTCTTTCCAAAAGAGGAACAAGAAGTTCAATGCATATGGAAGATGAGAGGGAGACTTGGGTAGCATCTCTGTTCTCACACAAGTCATTTCGCATTTAGAAGTCAGGAAAAAAGACTTGTTTCAAATTTGAAGAGAAATAATGTCACCTCTTACAAGATATAAGTTTTCTGAAGCGTGAGATGGTTTGGGAATGGTGCTATATTCGCAAAACAGACATACACATGATGCCAATAGGGCCATATTTACTAGAGACATGGCATGACATCGATAGGACCACAACGTGATCCTTTTAGTCTTTTGCGAAGGGTTGACAGGGGAGTTTCTAGAACAGATTTTCAAGTTATAGTCATCCCAATTTTGAATGCGAGATAAAAGCATTCTTTCTAAACCAATGTAAGCGGGAATGAAAATCTGAAAATTCTGAAGCTCTTGTCTTTTTCCTTCACTCCAAGGTGCAAGACAAGGACAAAATTTCATCAGGCTGCTCTCTTTGGACATGACTAAATTTGGGCGCCCATTAGCTTTCCAGAAGAACTTTTGCCCTATAACCCCCTGCCATTGGAGTTCACATAATCCTGATTGAACCAGCGCAGTGGTAAAACATAACATTTCCAAGAGCGTGCTCTTCGAGCAACCAGGTTACGAGATTTTAGGTGCCCTACAAAATATATAGAGGCCCACCTGCAAGATCTTTATTACTTGGCCATTAATTCAAATTTCTTTTATAGCATTTTTGGTCTCTATTCTTCTCTCTAGTAACAATGGCTTATGTAAATAAACAGTATTGATGTTCACAATTTTCTGAACAACCTTGAACTCTGAATCTAAATTTGCAATGTTTGATGAATGAATGGGGCACCCATTGTGTTACACCACTGAATAAAGCTGAATTCACACTGACTGTCACGCGAGAGAGCAGTGCGTACACTACGTAGGGCTATACAGTGTTTTTTCCTCACACTAATCCGTTCGTGCAAAATAGATGTTGAAATAACATGTCAATCCTTATCATGTAACACTTCAATGAGTGCAGCTGAATCGCATTCTCTTTCTGCGCTGATTGCATTCTAACGGGTGACATGAACGACCTTTCAGTGATTATCAGAAGGTCAGAATACAAAAAATGTGCGACTCTGCGACAAAGTTTGGATTTTTTCAAACTTTCCATGCTTGACGCTGCGACATGCAGCAGGCCTACGCAGCGCTTTGAATTAACCAAATTTGGTCATGTCGCAGAGACCAGCGACACAGCCACACTCAGTGCGAATGCACCTTAGGATTGTGAATCAGATAAGGGACCAACTTACAAATCCTGAGTCAGAAAGTATTCACCTCCGAACTCTAGCACTTACACATTACAATGGAAACAGAGATTCCTGTTTACCTGAGAGTCAGAATTCCGGCTACAGACGGAAAAATTCCGTGCCTGTGTCAATTGATTGATATATGGTGTCTGATTTGATGCGGAACATGGCAGTTCCACAACGAAGCATTAACAAGGTTAACAACTATATACATTGTATTGTGAGTTGAAGATGGCATAATTGGATACTCTAGAGAGTAATGAAACACTCCCACTCTTTAAAATGTGCACGTCCTGCCCACTTACCACATGACAGGCTATGTTATTCAATGGCAAATAATTACCATATAGCATGATCACGCCAAGATAGATTAAGTACAAAACACAGGGAGCTATCGCAGAACATGTCATGGGCTTGAATTTATGAAAAAGGGAGGGGCTAAGTGATTTTCGTAGCTTTATGTCTTCACGGGGACTGGAAAACCCCTGCTTATGATAGACAAAGCAGAAGGTGTGGCATTGATTGAGGAGCTAATAGATTCTAAAGAGCGCTCCAACATTACAGTAACTCTCAGCTAATAATAGAAATAACAGAAAGGACATTACTACGCCCTTCACAATCAGAAAAACTTGAACTCTGTGGGAACTAAAGTAGCAATGATTGAAGGATCACATGGGCTACTCACCTTAAGAGGCGAGAAAGAATTACTAATATTCATACTACCAGATCGAAGACCGGACTTCCAGTTTTCTTTTCTTATGCACATAGTTAAAATTACTCAACTACTGTTACAATGAATTCAAGTTCAAGTTCAAACAATAAAACATGACGTCAAAAAGCCAGGTATTACGATATCGATCGGCTCAAGAAAATAATATAAGCTTTTGCATTCTTAAGGAAATGGCAAAGCTCAACAACGTGCCAAGCAACACAATAAAAAATCAAGATAGTAGCTGCAAGACTTTGTGACCAAATATCACCAGCATGTGTAAGTGTTCTTTTTCATGAAACAAAACCTAAACATCATGCCTTGATGCGCTCTATAATCCACTAAAACTACATTTTTAACCACTGTTCACTTTTCATACACAGGGTGCATCTTAAAATTTATAAGTAGAAAACTCCTATATACCTGAGCGTTTGTCAACTCAGTGTCTTGTGCTTTTTCCAACAGCTTGACGACTGTATCTCTGGACAGTGTTTTCAGACCCTCCACATCTACACCTTGCAACAATTTCCCACTCTTGTCAATGACTTTGGAGGGCCACTGATCGGCAGGGCCGTACTCGGACTCGAGTTTTTCAATGACAGCATTCACATGTTCAATATCCAGCTGTTCCACTTCATCTAACAGAATCTACAACGTCAGAGAAAGCAAGAAAAACATAACGATGAACCACAGGTAACTGTGAGCAATATTACTGAATGTTGAGAGTTTCAGACAGAGAAGCAAACCCTGGAAAGAGAAGCAAACTCTTCCCTATTACAGAGTGGATATAAAGTGTCAATGAAAAGGACAGAAAAAAACAACTAAAAACCTGCAGTAAGTAAAATACAAAGATTTGTGCATCGGGTGACAGTGCGGCAAGTATAATAACACCTCCAAATACTGTAACTTGAGACTCCAGCAGTGACCTTAAACATGTCATTAAACAACTTCTTTGGCGATTCACATCACTGATTCTCACCACTCACTTTTACCAGGTCAGACTAGTCCATTATTTGTCACATAGCAAACCTACTCTTTGGTGCCTCATAGAAGGGGGGTTGGAATAGCTGGGGGCTTTGGAAAAATTCTCTATTCCGGGCAGAGGGGGTGGGATTGGAATAGCTGGGAGGGTTGGAAATCCGCAAGCACTTATGCTGCAGAAATGTTTGTAATCATTTTAATTAAAAGAAAAACATTATTTTCTAATAAAATAAGCAATTTTGGCTACTCACTACGTTTCTAGAAAGAAAGAGAGAAACAAACAAAGAAAGAAAGAAAGAAAGAAAAAAAAGAAAGAAAGGCAAACTGACAACAAAACAGCAACAAAACAGAAAAAAATTAGTAAGATCACAGGGAGGAGCTCTTTCTGAATGTCGAACACAAAATTATGCATTTCTGCTTTTTCAGAGGCTTGACACCCCGGGGGAGGGGCACATAAACACCCCCTCGATAAAACCCGACTGGAATAACCCGTGATCATAAAACTTTGTACAACAATAGATCAGCATGCAATGAACAAGTTAAAATCAAACAGTTGTCGAAAATGCCACCTGCAGGCTGTGATGTCATATGAAAAAAAGGCGTTAAGACATTTTCGACCCAAAATAGACCCTGAATTTCTCCATGATGTGATTTGGTTTATGTGTTGCAGGCCAAACTTTGTCTTTCGTGTACCATTACCAGATTAATCAAGATAGAGACATAATCCAGCTCAAATTTTACCTCTATGGCCCTTTTTTCTGTTTTCGGAAGTCAATTTTTGCCCCAATCGCCTTCCAAAAAAATAATGTTCACCTCATCCAAACCAGGCAATGAAACCCAAAAACGTTGCATGGAAAAGGTGGTTCAAAGAGTTTGCACAGTAGACAGGTAGATAAAAATCCGGTAGTCGGCACTGTGCCCTCCCCCTGGGATAGCCCAAGTCCAAAATCCAACAGTACCTTGATTTGTTCTCCACTCATCTTTTTAATATCTTCCACATCTACTTCACTCAGAAATTTCCCGATTTTCTCCATGTTTTCTTTTGTCCATGATTTCACATCAGGCCATGTCTCCTTAACTTTCTTCAGCAAGGCCTGACGTTGTTCTTTACCAAATGCTCTTTTCTGCAGATCTGGTAATGCAGCAGAGACCTGTGAACAATGCAGCATCAAGTCTTTCCATAAGACTGCAGAAAATCATCCAATGCATATTTCAACAGAAATAGTTGACAGATTTTAAGCAAGTACACCTTAAAACTATTGAATGGGGACCAAGGTCAGAAAAAAATTTACTGGTTGTTAGAGCACAGCCAAACAGGACATTTAGTTTTTATTCGATGATGAAGATTTACCTAGTTTTGAAAATATACTGTTGTGAAGCCCAACAACTACCACCTGATCTTTTTATGACTTCATTGTCATATTGCAAAGCTAGTATCTTAAACGCTAAACATGTTTTTCTCCAAATAGATCTTCAATATATGATAAGTTTTTGTTACAAATTGAAGGAGTGAGTCCTTCACGCAAGTCCAATCTAGAGTATTTTGGCAGTAAAGTCCAAGGATAATTTGAGTAATTCCTATACGATACTACATATGCACAATTAGTGGCAAGTTGGTATCTATCTACCAAGTTTTGGGAATCAGTATGCTCAGAATTACGAAAGCTTTTGTCATGAAATTGAAACTGTTCGTAATGCTTTAATGAACTCTCTTCTTCTGAAATTTCACTTTTAACCTTAGCTCCCCTATCAAATGAGCATGCTACAAAGGCACGCCTACGTTCAAGATTTTGCTAAAACTTAATGAGCAGATCTTGAAATTTTCAAGAACACCCCAAGAAACAGTCACACATTCCCTAAAACATCTCCTAGAAAAAATCTTTTGATTATCTGCTACTATCACGGGCAATAGTCTGATTAGGGTATTCTTGTGCGACCTAATGTGATCAGCTCTGATTCTTGATCTGCAATCATCGAATATATTTCAACGGTTACAAATTTAAATACTTATCTTGCTTTCTTGAAGTCAGACTTCCAGTGATTGTGACAGGAATCAAATGCATCATATGTTGTTTAAAGCTGTCAGATAATTTTCCAGGTCATAAATTCACTGACCATGAATCAGGCTATTCCGAGTGGGGACCACCATTAGTGATGATCGTACTGCAGTATCCAAAAAATATTATCTGAAATTACACTTTGATCACTTAAATCAAATTCTGTAGACTAAGTACAAGTCGAAAGCTTACAGGGAAGGCGATTGTTATCTCCACCCATGATGGCTGCTGCTAGATGTGACTTCTACGGTGGGGAGTAGTTTCTGACCTGAACGATGACACATGCTCCTCCTGTGAATGTGGCAGATAATCATACACTTGTGTCAGGTTCTCTGTCAGGTACACTAGCAAATGCTGGTAACCAAAATACAGAAGAAATCCAATTTTTGTGAATGAAAAATTGCTGTTTCGGATGCTAATATGATAAGCAAACAGCAAGTGAAAAAATACATACTAATAAGTATGCCATACTGAAAGATTATTCTCACCTTGAGTGGGGTATTTGAAATGAGGACAAATCAATCAATGACAAACTTATTCCAACATACAAAAGTAAGAAAATTGGGGGACATATGAAAATTCATGAAACTGAAGAATATTCCCACCTCTGAAGAGCTCAATTCCAACAGTTGCTCCGGAGTGAGAGCTTCAACCATGTGACAAAGATCTTTGAGTTTCTCAGAATCCCAGGTAGCAATTTTACCAAATGCCGACTCAGCAGGTGTCATCAAGCTGAGCTTTTGTTGAACGGAAAGCTTTGCATCACAAAATGAGGAAACACTAAGCATAATAGAATAAGAGATTTCAGCGAATAAAACCATTTGACGATGATTGAGCTGATCCAAAATACCATCCCTCAGTCATATGAAGCCTGAAGTACAATTACTAAAGCATGAATTGGGCCATACCTGTAATTCGAAACAGAAACATACTCCAAGCCCCTCGCCCCTATCCCCACCCCGCAAAAAAACATAAAGAAAAATTATAGTAGGATAATAGGACCTTCCTTAAAAGAACACGATCTTTCCGAATTTCAAATGCTTGATGGTGAGCAGATGGCTAGTTCATCACTATTATTAAGTTCCAAATTATTCTGATTTTTTGTTCAGTAAAAATTTCATTTCAAATATTCCTTTTTTACTGTTACTTATCTCTCGGTTTTCAGTAGCAATCATTGATCATAGCCTAGTTAGGCCCTTTTCCTCAATGCAATAGAGGCCTGCATTGTTATCAGCTGTCCCCATCTGCAGCCAGGAGAAGTATTTCAATAGCTGAGCATTTAATGGTCCATCATGTTTACCAGAAGGACTTGTAATGACTGTGATGACTGGGATAACAATTAAAGTCTGATTTTTGATGAGTAATTTCAATACTGTCTGGTCTGAAACTGCCTGCCTCTTCAATGAATGAGCTGATAGTCATTTGGCTTTAAATACAAATGATGTTCTCCGCGGACAACATTAAAAGTTAGGTGATTGTGTTTCTTCAACTATTACTAGCAAATTTGAAGATTGAAAACATGTATTGACAGCATCTGGGTTGCATCAAACCTGTATGCTTCCGCTCTTAAGAACATTCATTTGCTTAAAGTAAAGGCTGAAATGCACAGTCCAATTAATTGGTCCAATTTGTTGGATGTGAAAAATTGGGCAGGTGCTGAGACACACATACATGGTCCAATTATTGCGCGCTAAGAAACGTATGTTCATGCATGCTCACAAACGTACGTTCTGCATGGGTGTGCTGGAAACAATGGTGGTCCACCATTTAGAATGAGCTGTGCTCATCCAATAAGTTGGCTAAGTCAAACACCATCCAACTTTTAAAACCGTGGTCCCCATAAGTGAAAATTGCACAACTTTTGCATTTGCACGATCTAAGCCAAGTTAAAAAATGCGTATTTTACTTTTAAGATGTTGTTGTTCTTGTAGCGTCTGATCTCTTTCATGCAAAAGAAACTACCTGTATAGAGGTAATCACATGGTCTTTCCAAACTTTAAGGTAGCAAGCTGAATTATGCCTGATGAGTTGACTGGATGTTTTGGAAGCCAAGGTAAAATGCATACATTTTCCAGGTTTTCCAGGTTCAGCTCTCAAAAAACCTGGATTTTTCCAAGTAAAACGTTCAAAACAGGCTTTTTTCCAGGTTTTCCAGATTCTCCGGATTGAGTGGCCACCCTGTAAGAGGATGAGACGAAAATTTATTCCGTCAAAAACAAAAACCTTGATGATGAGGCACAATGCATTGAATTTTTGCCTGGAGTTACGAAATATCAAATCAGGATCAAACTACAAACCACGACATCCCTGTTACGTCATCCTTCATAAGTCAAAGTTTGGATCACTCAATGTTTCAAACTCATTACAGACGAATCCGGACAAATGTCCATAAATAACCAGTTTAAAACGCAAAGAATCAGCACATAATATCAACATTATAAAATTATTTTATTAAATTATAAACACGTATACCTTCCATGCTTAAAGACGCTTCTGATGGATGCAAATCCGTTCGTGCATACTTAGCCTGATTCCCCCCTTTTTTCGGCCTCGATTAGTCACCAACACCATTATGTCAAACTTGGGGAGAGTTTGAGACAAAATCCTTCTCAGTCCGTGGCTTTGGAAGTTTGTTTACATGGATTACATTACATTCAACAGCCCTGTAAATCCACGATGGCATTCAGCTTTGCCGTCGGTTTTACAGACGGAAATGCAGTTCACGACAACAAAATTTTGCCGTCGTCATTTTTTTAGCATTGGAGTCAGTAGCTTTCCCATCAGTGACTTGCAGTAGCCAGTACGAACATCTGTATCAGCCACTTATGGCATAACCTCATACACATTCACAAAGAAATTTTACGTAGTAATCTATTTGTAATATATCTTCTGATCAGTAATCGTTTTCACAAAACACCTGCCACTTTATTTAGCGAATGTCCATCCATTTCACATAGTAATCGATGACCTAATCACTTTCACAACAAGATTCGATAATTCGATGATTGCGCGAGTATGGTCGATAATACATCCAGTTTTAGGCTTGCTCAAAGTGAGACAAATACTGGTGACCTGATCTAGGAGCACTTTAAATTTCCTTCTAATCTGGCCGCAAGGACCTTCACTTACGCAGCAAACAAGAAAGCATTCTATTGAATTCACAGTCAAACACATCAGGGGTTCATTAATATTTTACTAGACATACTGCAATCTATCTGTCTGGCACTCTGCAGATAATGAGATGCAAAAAAGTTTGGCTGCTGCCTACACTGG
>JAOBRC010566120.1:0-11143 GCA_027575255.1 Scolionema suvaense | reverse complement strand
GATATATCGAATACTAGATTCTGATTGGCGTTGGGTTTGCGTTTCACCCTCGCGAATTTCGCGAGGTTTTATAACTCGCAAATCCCTGATTTGCAAACGTATATGTATGTGAGTTTTGCATTTTCCTGGAACTTTCTACCCATATTTGGAAATTTGCCCAAGTCACTTGACCCCTTGACCAAAATGCGTCAAATTAGTCAGAATACGTATCAATAAATTCTATAACATTAAAAAGAAATCTTTTTTAGTTTGCAAAACGTTCCCCCCAAAAAATTTTCTCTGCGAAATATGGTAGGGGTACCAAAAAGCCCCCCACCCCCTGCGTCAGATAGAGTTAATTAAGAAACTTTGCTTTTTCGCCTGTGTTGCATATATCTTGTGTTCTTTCGGTTAGCAAAGCAACATTCATTTCTTGTGGTACGATTTGTAAAAAAGACGCATAAAAACCTTGGTCGGCAGAATTAGCCATAAATGATATCTACAATCAAGCGGAGGTGATTTTAACCTCCTTGCTACAATCATTAGTAAAACTTAGTAGTAAAATACCTTCACCAATCGGATTGAGCTTTACTGGTAGCAGAAAAATTGATCAGAATCCCAGCTACAATTGATTACCCCAACTCTAGTCTTCGTTTAACAATTTCAGAAAGGATGAAAAAACGCATTTCAAAAGTTTCAAATTTTAATGTCCGCGCTCAAGATCAAGTGTGGAAGCTCCTGGTGTCTGCTTGGGAAGTCATTTTGCAAAATGCGCGTGTCATTTATACTTCGGCACAAACCGTGGCTAGCTTTCCGTTTCGCGCTTTAGTGCCAGGTTCCTGCACAGCGCGTACTTGATGAATCAATGGCGGATGTGATGGCTCAGCGCTCTAAATACAGGTGAGGTGTATATCGCCATTTATCTTAATGGATGTACTTTATATTTCCGTGGGAACTTTGAGATTATTTGCAAGGGAGTATTTTGATGATTTCTGTCGATCATTTTTTTGGTTTGATCTAATCTCTGGATATTAGGCTATAAAGTTGGGAGGATGGGAATTTATCATAAATTGATTCACTAGCTCTGTCTGTTCTCAGATGCACTTCTTGGAATGCTTAGCTAGCTATGGAAAAACTTTTAGGAAACAGTTGCTATTGCAAACCAAAGCTTTTTGAAGACACACCACTGCTGAGCTAGCCAGCTAGCTATACACCTAGCTAGTCCTATCTATCTATCTAGCTAGCTAGGCCAATATTTTAGGTAATGTTCTGAAAAAAAGAGAAAAATTTCCTCGTTGTATGTTATTGGAATATGGTCACAATTTGCTAGTGAGTTGCCATGAAATGAGAAAACATTTTGTGTGTATAGTGCCAGTGAACAGTGAAAGCCAACAGAATGAAAGGGGAACTTAGTCTGTTAATATTTGCCGAGAATATCAGGCAGTGAAATCAACTTCTTTACCTTTTCATTGATGTCAGGGAAGTCTCAAGGGACTTGGATATTCATTAAGTACCTATCATACTTCTGAAGGTATAATCAAGTGAGCTATGCTTGCAGTAATTTTTTTGTCTTGGTGGGACAGATTGTCTGAATGGTATTAATGTGGTCGGGCATGACCGAAGCATAGGTGGGGCCTTTTTGCTGCAGATTTCGGAGGTTTCCAGGCCATATCCCAGCCTGAATTTGGGTGCAAATAATGCACACAATGAGAAAATCAGGAAAAAGTATGATCATGTGTCCTTTTGATTAAAACACAACACTATATATACATATTTGTGCACTTTTTGATTCGAAGTGCTCTACGCAATGCAAACGTTTGGAATCACCTGATTCAGAAAAGACAAAAGATGCAATCCTGTAGCTGTGGAGGTTTTCTATCGCTTATGTCAAATTTGATCTAAGAAATGAGAGTATTGTATAAACTGCTTTGTTGGTAGTGATTGTAATTCTAAGCGGGTAAGCTTATCTTGAAACCCTGGGTGATATATCTGTTTAAAAGTTAGCCAATCATAGCTTGTCTTCGCTATGCTTGACCCATACCAAACTTTCTTGTTGTTCTTTTAAACTTTGTTCGGACTAAGGAAATTCTAGACCACGCTTTGCCATGCGTTAAAAATTATATCAGGCTATGTTGGTTTAAGCAATTTTGAGTTCAATGTTTACTTGGTTTTTTTGTATATGCACTGTACAGAGCCTTTTCTACATGTGACAGAGACAAATATTATTTGTAGTTGATATTAATGTTTGCCCAGCTGTCTGTTTAGTAGTGTAGCTTGATTGTAACTTGTCCTAGCAACGTCAAAGTATTGTGTTGTCCGAGTACTGTCTTAGATGTAACTGTTTACGGGCATTTAAAATCTCCGGGATTTCCGGGATTTCCGGGATTTCCAGGATTTCCGGGAAATCAAGGTATACACTAGCAAAGATAAAAAAAATCTGGAGAAAATGTTTATTATGTCTGGCTATGCGTGGAGAAACGATAATTAATTCTCAGGCAGAGATTCGTGTATCATAGTATTCTTTTACTTGCAAAGTCTTGCTAACAAAAATCAAACCGAAATTTGTCTGAGCTTTCCAACATGCAAAGTGTTTCAGCATGAAGCATGCCATGGAAGGATGAAGCTCTTATAACTAGAATGTAATTTTCCTTGTACCAGTTTCGTAGGTGAATCTGGTGCACCATAAGAACAACTGGACTTTGAAGTGAAGGGAAGCTCTGGAGCTCAGTTACAACAAGTTTGAGTTTGAAAGTGTATTTTCCGGCTTTCTTGGGAGGTAAAAGGTCAACATTTTCTCCTCACCGCCAACCATGGTGGCGGCTCCGAAAGATGGAAAAATCAGCGAAACACCAAACAAAACTTTTCCGGGAATCTCATGACCACCCACTCACATGCCTGCGTTTTGAAGTAATAGATTTTACTTTGTAAGTAATTGGTATTGGACATCGCTAATCGGTATGTAGTTATGGAAGATTGTCGATTGTAGCGTTGTTAAGACACACAATGATGAAGAGCAGTGTATTTGTATTTCGAAGAGTATTTGTTTTGATTCAACAACCAAGTTTCGAGGTATTTAAAGTTAGTTTACGGTAGAGAACAACTGCGAAGTCTGATCCACATTTTTACAGTTACATACAGTTCAATATCCCATTAAATACTCATAAGCATTCTATTAGGGTGTGGTCCTGATTCGGATTTACTGTGAAACAGTAGAAGTAGCTTTATCTTTTGAATACTACAACTTAGAACTGAATGTTTTATATTCAAAATACTAGCAATTGTACCATTGCTTTTCAGTAGTAACCCCCCCAATATTTTTGAGCCAATTCTATTGGAGTCAATTCCTTCTATTGGTGAATCTCTAAGAAGGCTTATTTCCAATTACACTGATTTCAAATGCTCAACTTTTGAGACACCTTCAGTTTTTGAAACCATAATACTTTGGATATTCTATTGTTATTTTTGTTTTTTTAGGGTGTCCAGTCCATGCTGTCAAGAAAAGACGGTTCTTTGTGGAGAAGGGATGCTGCATTTATACAACAGTGTAATTTGAAGGTAAGCCTGTAATGACATCAGAAACTCAATTTATTAGTAAAAAAAGGTCGTTCGACCAGATCCCATAGAGCCTTGTCTGAACTGAATAACAGGCTCAAGAAAAAAATACTCTCCGAGGGTTAACAGTACCCTTAATCGATTAATGTCTAAATTTAGTACAAAGATGCAAGCTTTCGAAACGCCAAACTTTCAAACATCATATTTTCGAACATTCAATGACCTTCTATGACGGAAAGTAGAAGGTCCTTGGGACCTCAAACAGCTTTTGTGTTTGGAAGACAGATTAATAAAATTGTCCATTATCCATTCACTTTCCCAGTTTCGAACAAGTTTTCTCGAAAGTTTGCTAGACAAAGTTGACGAAGCTCAAGGAATGCAAGTCAATAACTGACTCAAACTTTCTGAGGCTCGGTGTATACTAAGCATTATGCTTAATTTTTCAAGGTTCCCAGCCTCGGTATGCTTATAAATGTTATGCTTAATAAATAAAAAGAACGTATGCATAGATGTGTGAGTTGCCAATACATAGTGGGTGGTGTGATCCGCCCCCCCCCCTCCCCCGGCTTTACTAAGTTTCAAGATACCCCGGCCTGAATAGGGTTAATGAAATAGAATGCTCTCTCAGACAGTGCAAACCTTTATCAGTGCAACAATTTAATGAGGCATCCCATGGACAGTTCTTTACTCCGCAAATGGTATTTGTCGGACAATCACTGTCCGATGTACATCCACCTAGAATGAAATGAAATACACGTAATAACTCTGTTATTGAGGGAAGTAAAACAAAATTAAAAATACTTTTTGCCTGCATATCTTCTTTAAGTAACAGCAAAACGTTGACGAAAGTGACAAGTTTTTCCGAAGGAGACGAAAATTTTGTCCGACGAATAGTTTTGTCCGACGAAAACTTGCACAAAACAAAATTGTTGGGAAATTGTTACTTTCTGTTACTTTCAGCAGAAACTTTTCGTTGGCGAAATCGATGCGTTGTACTTAACCTAACTAACCTAACTAACCCTATTTGGTCATTGGGTGAGGTAAATTTACCCCCTCCCCCAAGTCGCTAAAGCACAAATGCTGAAGAGCTGTCACTTTGGAGCTTTTATCAACATTATATTAGAGACTTCCAGGCCAAATTTCAAGAAATATAGGGTAATTCTGGAAGGCAAATAATGGCAAAATTTCTCAAAAATGGTGATTATTGCTCGTTTTTGCCAGAAGTTTTAGAATTCCACTAACGAAAATTTGAGTCAAGTAGATAAAGCATGTTAAGTTGCTTCCTGGACATACGTCTCCCTTCTTTGCTTTGCTTGTATGCTTCACTATCGCCTGGCAGAGAGACATTAACTAATTCTTTAACTAAAACTTTGCGTTGAAGGGATTTCTACCAATCAAGACCTTCCGTTATTGGATACGTTATTTTTTAATACACTTTAAAGTCTTGTCAGATGCATCTCTGCCCGAATCTGAATCTGCCCTATCTGTGTAGTTGTAATACGTTTTGCTTACGTTTGTGCTAGTATATGCAGTACGCTTGTGCGTAATGGTGATTACGTATAAAGCGGTATGTTTTGATTGATAGAGGAGGATTTGGACCTGTGAACTGCTTAGTGCAAGACGCGTCTGATAAACTATTATTCTCTATAAAGTAAATTCGTCTATTCTATGCTCTTCATCAGACCCTGGGTGTTTAGGTAAATGAAATGGGAGAATAGGAAACATTTTAGCTGAAGTATTTACTTCCATATATTTTGTTTACCTTTTACATTTCAGATCCTGTCCAGGAGTCGAACCCGAATCCTGTCGCATGCCCCAAGCGAGAATAGTATTCATCATATTTATGGATATTTATCAACTCGGGCATACACTTTAATAATAAACTACTAGAAGTTTTGGTAAACTGATCTTTTATTCCAATATTTCGACTGCACGAATCTACAATTTCGACTGCTATCTGCAAGTCATAATCATAGAATGTAGCAAACAGCATGCAGCATCAGTTAGCATCAGCCAGATGACAAACAAACAATAGTTGCTAAAAGACCATTGTCAGTCTACAACCTAATGATACATTAACTAAGGCAGACACATAGCTATAAAAGCAATTAACGTAATTACAGAGGACAAGAAAATTAGGGCAACCGAAAAATGAAGACAAAAGATTAAGTGCATGCACAATTACTACACAAGAAGTTACTGAAAATAATATCACAAAACAAAACACAAAACAAGTAAATATATGTAACAGGAACAGACAAACAGGCAAGTTAAAACACACATACACACACAGAATAGAACAAAATAGGAAGCTCAAGCATATCGAAAACTTTATGTTTTCCAAACCCTTTCTTTGTCCTTTCCAGTCGTCTTTGCGTGTTTTATTTGGCTTTGAGGTGCTATAGAACCATAGGTAACTTATACCAGTTATGCTGATGCTATAGATGCATAGAATACATTATACGAGACATGCTAATTCAAACGGCACCAGACAATCCTCTCCAACATCCACATATGCACTACAAGAGGAGTAAATTGGGCCACAGGTAATTTGGAACGAGGAGTAAACTGGGCCACAGGTAATTTGGAAGAATACGAATATTTCCTTATAAGAAGCAGCTACTTACCTATAGGTATAGGAATGTCACACAATTCGCCTGCCCAACTACTGTCACATCTACAAACTTCCACAAGATCGAGAGTAACAATGCAATGTCCATGTTTTCCACAGTCGATGTTACACATTGGTCGAGCTTAATGACAAACATCAAGGATAATGTGCCTAATAATTGCAAACCGTAGAACGGAAAGCAGATATAATTTAAACTATGTTTAAATAATGTTCCACGCAAATATGTTCTCCTTTTGCTGAACCTCGCCTTGGCCACCGCTTTTGTTTTATATGCTATTTTCTGACATATTCTGGGAATAACGTTACCCATTTACATACTCCAATCCTGAACAAAAAAGACTGGCCACACTGCTTCCCATGGTGCTGCTGCATTTGCCGAATCTCGCTCTCTACAATAGGACCTATATTTTCTGCACAAATTTAAAATTTAACGTTCGTCAGAAAACATCAAAATGTGTTAAAAAGGGTGTATTTTCAACTTCTTCGGCTTGTAGTGCCTAATATACTGCTTAATTTTTGTTCTACCCGTTGTACTTATCTAATTTAAGCTCCAATCCAACGTGAAAAGTATCACTTCCAGCATATTAGAGGCAATTTGCTGACATTTTGATTGAATTTCATATGGGACAAATAGTGCAAACCAGCGTTTCAGATATTTAGTGTATTTTCCTATACTTACAAGGAGACGAACAGCAACCATCTACATTAAGTACTTTCTGACACTTAGCAGATTTTCATAAACTTACAAGGAGACCAGCAGCAACCACGGAAATGAAGTATTTTCCGATCCTTAGCACATTCTCATGTACTTACGAGAAAAATGACAGCAACCACCAACAATAACTACTTTCAGATGCTTTGCACATTTTCATGAACTTACAAGGAGACTGACAGCAACCACCGAAATTCGACCAGAGGCAGTTTCTCTTTCCACACACAAGATCATCTCTGCAGTCATCATTCTCCTTACAGTAACCTTGGAGTAAATAGCAGATATCAGTTTAAGACATATTTTGCGTTTACTGCACATCTCAAACATTCAGAAGAATCAACACTGCCAAGCAGACAAAAGCCATGCATCAAGCGCAGCTTGGTCAATTCAGACAGATTCTTAAAACAATATGCGCACAGACTTTCATAAAATGCATAAAAGCAGCATTACCTCAAAACTCTTTATTACACGATCAAGATCTGTTCACTATGTTAACCCTATTTATACCGGGCTTTTTTGGCTGATGTAGTACCGAGGGGGGGCGGGGGGGGGTGGATTCCGCCACACTCCCGGAAGTACCGGCGAAGTACCTGTTAGACAATGAAATACATACTGTGTTTTAAAACAATTATTTTGGAGTACAATAAACCAAAAATGGGACTTTGGGAGTTCCTAGAAGTACCTCAGCTACAAGTTTTGTAAGGTACACTTTTAG
Source organism: Scolionema suvaense (assembly GCA_027575255.1). Taxonomy (NCBI): domain Eukaryota; kingdom Metazoa; phylum Cnidaria; class Hydrozoa; order Limnomedusae; family Olindiidae; genus Scolionema; species Scolionema suvaense. The sequence continues at coordinate 3,553 of JAOBRC010566120.1, read as the reverse complement.
CTGTTTGGTCAATTTTGCTTCATTTTGAAGAAAAATCGTCCCTGAGACGTTTTGCCACCTGCAACATGTCTTGCAATTGTCCGTTGCTCACAAAACTCATACACTTTTCGAATTAGTCTCTTACGAGTACAATAGAACTTACATGGTGCTTCTAAAAGGTATACTTGAAGCACAGCAAGAGGTTTAAGTGAAAAGGATAGCCAGAATTTTGAGAGATTTTTTCGCATTTTTGGACCCACAGCCCTCCCAAAATCCCATCGCTGTGCAAAATCGACTCACCAACAGGATATGAAACTTATGCTATTGTATTCAGTATGAAAAACTATGAAAAGTTACAAAAAATGGGCTTTAAGGGTGCAGCCAAAAAAATCCTACGTCGATAAATATGCGAAAGTGGCGGAATCGGCCCCCCCTCCCGGTATGAATAGGGTTAAAACCATAATTAAAGTTAAAATGACGAAGAAATCTGAAAAATGGCACATTTTCCTTCATACTGTTCTGAAGTTTGTACAACCTCTTAGGCAATCATGCTGCAATCGCTTGTAGACGAAGTCACATTAACATACTATTACTTGCTGTTTCTAATCCTGAACTTGGGAAATTATTCACCAATGGCAAGAACTAATCACTTCAGCAGGACCTTAGTTTTACTAATCAGCTAAGCAGCTTGCGACTTTTTCACTTATTCAAAATAGTGTATCAGAGTCTGTTGATTTCTGCGTGATTTATACTGAGCCGAGGGCAATATCTGCACGCAAGAAATAAAGCTTTCGAGTTCCAGAACTCTGAAATACTAAGTGCTGATATTTTCCCAATGTCATTACCCTGATTAAGTAAATATTTTTTGTTACAAAATGACTATGAAAACTTTTTAGACATTTTTAGCTCCTTTCATGAGTAATCGAAGGTTCATTTTTTAAAAAGAGCCTTCAATTAAGCAAATAAAACATATTACGCGATTACTAATCACTTTCATCTGAATAACGAAGGCCCATGGAGTAAACACAGTTAAACTAAGTCTGGTCAAGTTGACCATCTCATAGTCAAGAGAATATTATACAGAGGTATCGGCTAAGTGGAAACTATCTAACTGTCAGACTCCAGCGCCCCCACCATACGACACAGCATGTATACGTTTCATAGCTGACCTTAGACCACAATAAAGATAAAGTTAATCCGTGTGGCAAGATACTAAAAACCAAGCTTCAAATAAAAACACTATGAGTAACGTTAAAATCTGCAAGGTTACATGATATTTTAGGTCAGTTTAATATCCAGATGTCTATTCTGTATTTAGAAGCAACTGGCCACACACTGCCATTAAGCAAACGCTGATGTTTTCATCGTATTTAGACTGATGTAGATCTTGCGGATCCTGGATTCTGCTACATTTCTTGTTATTGTTGAACGCCATTGCGAGTAACGACGAAATGTTGTGAGTTTTTATAGAATTTCTTTAGCAACATTTTGGACTAAAAGCATTTCTGTATAAAGGACCCATTGTTCGTGAGACCCCCATTGTTTCAGGCAATTAGCGTGAAAATGGCCCTTTGTTCGAGCTAAAATTTATAAAGTGGCATGTTCTACTCATCAGAATGCTACAAAACTAAGGGGGTAATAAGGTAACATTAACCCTATCTGACGCGGGGGGGGCGTCTTTTCTGGCACCCCCTGCCATATATCGCAGAGAAAAATTTTTTTGGGACCGTTTCGCAAACTAGTTTTAATTTACTGTTAAAGAATTTATCAATACGTATTCTGACCAAATGTGACACATTTTGGGTCAAAGGGTGACGTGATTTGGGCAAATTTCCAAATATGGGTCGAAAATTCCTGAAAATTAAAAACTCAAAAAAATACAAATTTTTCAAGTGGAATAATGTTTTAATGCTCAAAATACAATGTAAAACGGTAAAACCAACTGAACAAAACAAATGTCATCAAATTTGAAGCATTTGAATTTATGGGCAAAAATGTGATTCTTGGGCAAATTCGGGAAAAACATGAGGTATTTTACACGTGGTTACGTATGGCGTCATATTTCAAGGAGCCTGGGGCGAGAAACAATTCTACCTATTTTTTTAAAATCTTTTAGGTTTAAGGGAACTTACTACCAAGTTTTACCTTCATAACTACTCTAGAACAGAAATTAGGATGGGGGCCCAAAAAGCCCACACCCCCCCACCCCCCCCGCGTTTTTGAAGCTCAGAAAAGCCCGCGTCAGATAGGGTTAAAGTAACATATGAAATAGTTTATATAGTTTTTGAAAATAGAGATTCTGATGACAATAGGTACCTTTTTAGTTATCGAGGATGCAATAAATTAGTGTACCAAGGTTCAAGGATCTAGCTATTTCCGTTTTTGAAACATCGAACGGGATAGGGGAGGTGGGGGCATCCACTCCCTTCCATCACACATGAAGCCCAAAAAGCCCAGCCTGAATAAAGTTAACCCAGTTCTACCTGGACTTTTCTATTCTACACCTATTCTACCTGGTGCTGTGCGAGACCTGGAGGGGGTGGATTACGTCCCACCCCCGCCGTCCGTAATTCAAGAACAATATATCCGGCCGTAACTTGGCATATACATTTTTTGCCATTTTTCAAATCAACGGGGTGAATAGGGGCGTGACCTATGACTTCATAAGTGAATCACATATTGTCAGATAAGAGAAATAGGGTGTTTTAGAGAAATTGCGCATTGGTAATCTATTTTCTGTAAGAATAAAGCTATGCACATACTATATATCAGTGGAAAGCTCGTATTAAGAGCTTTCTATTCATGCCTCATTTTAAAAATTTCAAGAAAGATTTCCCGAGTTATGAGCCAAAACGTTTTTTTGTCAGCTTGCGGGTCGTTTTCAAAAAAGGCGTGTCCTGGGCAAACTGGAAACATTTTTGGAACCTGATTTTTTACTCAGAACATGTCTCGATAAAATTTAGGAAATGCTCAAAAGTTTGGAGTAGAAACATGCCTTCAAAACGCTTTGAAAAGTCGGAGGTGGGGAGGCGAATCCAAATGTACCGTTTCATCTTACCCTGGACTTTTTGAGGATGTGAAGGACTGAACGGAGCTAAATATCGACATTTGCAAAACGGCACATGCTAATACGTAACAAGGCACATGCTAAAGCGTGGCTCTTCGAGAGTAGGTAGTCCTTGGTATAAACTTTTTAAAAATAACCTCGTAATAGCCACTCAAGTAATATAAGTTTAAATTATTCATCTAACATGGCTTTTTACGAAGTTTCATTGATAAATGAGCCATGATTAGCCATAACAAACCGTAGAGATGAAAACTAGAACAAAGTAAAATACCTTCTCCACGTCCACATGGATGATCTTTTGAGCAGCAAGGTCTTGTGGAGCAATCTTGATCTAAAGATAAATCAGATTCATTTACCTGCTTTAGCCTCAGCTCAGCTGTTCGGATATTTGGCAAGCCAGAAGCTACTCAACTTTAGAACTCGATAGCTCTTAACCCTATTTTACATGGGGGGGGGCCTGACAGGCCCCCCCCTAAGGTTTTTCTCAGATATCTTTTTTTGTATATA
>JAOBRC010566009.1:0-11144 GCA_027575255.1 Scolionema suvaense | reverse complement strand
TTCAAAACTACATTAAATTAAAAAAATTTCGGACAAAAAGGTTTCGGCGCAAGGGCTTGTCCGACGAAATTTTAACCTGCCAAAATTTAAAAACGACCTAAAATCTACAAAATTTAGAAAAGAAGGAAAAATCGTTAAAAGGCCTGTTTGCACATCAAAGTAAAAGCATAAACTGTAGCCGCATTCCTCCAGCGGAAGTTTCGAACTTCCAATGAAGATCGACATTTCCCAAAGAAACCAATGTCACTGCCACGAACAGGAGAAAGTCAATTGAAGCATCCAGCCCAATTTGAGAAAATGGCTTCCTTAAAGTGACGTCTTGGAGGGTGTATATTAATTTTCAATGTGCCCAAAAGTTGTTGAAAACCGCCAAAATTCATGTCCAAAATGAAGAGTGAACTTGTGGCACGCAATCAACAACACATGATTTATCGCACTTCGACAGGAAGAGAAGGAAATACTTAAAAATATCAGATTCAGGACAGCACTTTAGGTTGAAGGTACTTATATAAACTTTAGAGATTTTCAGTAATAGTGTAGATTATAAAGAGGGCCAAAAGGACTTGGGAACGAGTGTGTTTTTTTAACCTCTAATCTCCAGCACTGCGTCGGCAGCGATTCTGCGTCCTGCACACAAAAACAAAAAAATTCATACGCAGCAGTTGTAGTCAGTATAATCTATCTGAAATGAGTCCCCCCCCCCCTACCCCTGTCCTATTTACTTCAGCCATCACACATATTCGGAAACCAGGGAGTAGAAAAATGGCAGGCAGCCATAAGTAATTTTTTAACTGAGCACGGTATTTCCACAAAGCAAACTAAACGTCAACCGAAAAATACTGTCGAACAAGATGTTTAAGTAACTTGCAAATCAATCGAAACGCGTTCCAATTCCTACAAAACGACGAAAAGTACTAACTGAAGTTTCTGTGAGTAGAACTTTTCCAATTGCCATAAAACGTTCTACATCTGAATAATGCGCAAACATTTATATGTACAAAAGATTTCGAACTTAATACATTCACAAAATTCAATGAGCGATTCTTGTCACTGCCACCGCGTAAGTCAACTGTCAAATCTAAGAATTTAACATGAAGTAAAATTTAAAAACTAATAACTCGTGAAAAGCAAATGAAAAAAATAACGTTTGTAGAATGTCTTCTCCAATAGGTAATACATCATTATCTAAATGAACAGAAAACACAGAATGTGACTATATAAACGAACCGTAGTCTCGTCGCTATTCCCAACTCCATTCATTTGCCTTCAAGAAAATCTAAATCTAAACAAACGTGCATTAAGTCTCGCTTACTTAGCAGAAAGTTCCCTCCAGCCATTCTATCCGCATATAGAAGCTAATGAACGCAAAGACGTGACATCCATCTAACAGAGGAATATGGACAGCCACAGATCATACGTCATGTAAGTGCCATATGGACGTGCAAAACCAAACCTTCTTTTAGGCTTCAATTGACGCCATTCCGATTTTAACTCTAAGGATTAACGACATATTTTTAGGATGGACACACAGTTTTTGAATACGCACCGATGCAGAGCCATTCGTTATATATAAGCATGGCCTGCTCTATTACTTTCAATATAACCAAAATACATTGCATTTGTATAAAATTGAAATTCGCACTGAACATAGTGTCCCATCGTTCGTATACCACATATGAAAAGACAATGGGATTGCAATTCATGTGACAACGTAGTCGGTACATAAACCAACGCAAAACCTCCCCTGAAAAAGTCAGAATCAAGTGCTGGATACTTTATTGCAAGGAAATTTCCCAGTCTTTTTTCGACTTTTTTCTCATGCCAAAAAGTAGCATTTTAGAAGCCAAAATGCGATTTCTAATTCCATAGTCCACGATGAAAGTGTCCCTAGTCACATTTCAGAGTTCAAAAAAAAAAAAAATTGCTAGGTAATTTTAATACAGCATTTGGTTCAAAGTAGAGCGTATGGCAGCACATACGGTAGACAAACTATCGAAGGCTCATGTTCAGCCCTTTAGAAAACTGGTTCTAAAAATATAACACATGTGCTGGTAAATAAACCATTTGTAACAGTCAGATGCGTGGGACTGTGCAGATATCCGTCTAGCTCGCTTCAGTTCCTGAGTAATCTGCCACCACAAATGGCAGATAAGTTGACAGTCTTCCCATCTTCAAACTTAGCAATGGGTGTGGCTTTCTCAGACCAATCAAGTGCCTTCGTTTCCACTAGAGGTAAGCATGCATATTCAAACTATCTGCCACTCAAACACGCCAGGTTTACACAAAACAACGAGAAACAGGCAAACATATTAAACCAAAAATAAAACAAAATTTCAAGAATATGCGTTGGAAAATGAAAAGGAAAGGTAATTTCATGATGGTCATTTTTATGGTATGACCATTGATGTACACGATACGCATTATTCTAAATAAGGCGATAGAGTTTCCACATTAGTTTAATCATACTATTCAAAGTTGAAAAGTATCATGGGTTAATGTACAAACAACACGAACTAAAACAGAACAAAAACCACTCCATCACGGCCGCATATCACTAGTGTTCAATACACAATATCTTACAGTTTTCTATCACGAGCTAACCTGGGTGCCAACCCCATCACTCTCTACACACTGCTTTCTCCTATCGTCAGCGCTGCTCCGCTCATTCCATATTGAACGAGTGAGCCGAGTTGAAGCGGAGCACAGTGATAAACCTCATAGCTTGGCTCCCAGGTTAACCACAAGGTGAATCGCAGAAATAACCAATACTAAAAGAAGAAGAAGTCAGTCCTCTCCACAACATACAGTTGGTTTACTCGAAGCCCATCTGTTCTCATTCCTTACGTACTCTGAGCGTTCTTTGAACGGATACTTGGTGCAACCTTGCATTTCTCAACGAGATGCGCATGTTGAATCCATCGTTCCACAGGTTGTTATCCAGTTTCGAATTCGAGTTTGTACTTTCGTATCTTGTGATCTCTGCTCGCTGTGTAAACGTAATTACCATTTGAAGCTATACTGTAGACTGGGTCCAAGTACGGCCCGCTTAATTGCATGGTGGTATCAGCCATGGCAAGGTCGTTGCGGAAGCACATGCAAGAACCATCGCCTGAGCAAAAGAATGCACGGAACTCTTAAAACCAGTCCCATTTTGCAGTTGTCGGTCTTCAATGGACAGGATCCAATAGGATCTTGGAAAGTAAAAATTTTGAGGCTATTTATGCAAAGAAATCGTCGCCATTAGGACTCTAAATCTAAATCATTTGGGCCACAGGCACTATCAAAAGAAAAATGTCTTCATCTTGATGCTCAAGTTCGTTATCGATCAGAAATTCAGATCCTGGTCAAACCCCTCAATTTGTCAAATAGCATGTTATATGAAGATTGAGTTACAAAAGCATGCAACTGACACTATGGCTGCTTTCGCGTTGATCAGAACAACTAATTTTGCTCAAAACATTAACTTCCATTTTCATACGCCTATCGGATACTGTCCATTTAGACAGCCCCCAAGGTAAGTGCGCCTAATGACCCACTTCTAGCTACAGTAGGTATAGGTACCCTCGCTAGCAGAAAGTCGAAAATTGCTGCTTTTTAGAAGCATGCTGCGTCTCGAAAGTTTTGGAGAATTCCTAAAATTTATCGAGACATGTTCTGAGCATAAAATCAGGTTCCAAAAATTTCTTGTTTGTCCAGGCCACGCCCTTTTTGAAAATTACCAGCTGTCTGAAAAAACACATTTTTGCTCATAACTCGGGAAATTTTGGTCCAAATTTTTAAAACGAGGCATCAAACGAAAGCCCTTTGCAATACCTTTCCATTGATATATATAATATGTGTATAGTTTTTATTCGTGCAAAAAATAAATCGCTATTGAGCAATTTTCACTAAAACGCTCTACTTCTCACATCCGACAATGGGTCATTTCACTTATGACGTCATAAGTCACGCCCTATCAACCCTATTGATTTGAACATTGGTCCACATATGCATGAAGGGTTAATAAATGTGTGTACCAAGTTTCACTACTATCGAATAAGTAGTTCTAGAATTATGGAGGGGGGCGGCGGAATCCGCCCCCCCTCCCCAGGTGTCGTACAGCACCAAAAAGCCCAGGTTGAATAGGGTTAAAGGAAGTGATTTGGTCAAAAATGAAAACGATACGGCAATAGTCATGCTACACATTTGAATTTACCGTCTCGTATATAATTTGAATTTTGGTCAAACCTTTAGAAAACCGTCAGAACAAGAGTAGAATATCGAACATTTCAGATGATTTCATGTAACGCTACATATATCTTGTGTATAGAATCAAAACAGTAGTGATTGACTCCTAATCTCGAATTTGTTTTTGATATTCACAAAACCCGTCGGAGACGAACTCCCGAAAAAGAACCATGACGCAAGATCTTTAAAAAAAATTCCTAGTCGTCCTTTAATATCACGATATACGTTCTTTTTTACATGAACAAGCTACACACGTCAAGCTCAATGTTTCTTAAATTTACACTGGTTTGAGCATGAAACATTTCGTAATCATCCCACAGTCCTTCCTCTAGTTATTTTGGCCTGGTGGGTAAATTTTTATAAATTTGCGAATTCATGCATTTTGTTTATTGTAAAGTGTAATACAATCGAACAAAATAAACTAAGACAGCCATACGGTTTGTGTTTCACGTGACAGAAATTCATTGATGTTTCTTACTTTGCATGGCTTGCTGCCACATCCTGGATGTGTTTCTTAGATATTCCGTGATTTGCGGAGTATTTGACCCTCGTGTTTCTTATGAAAACTAGTCACAGAATTAATGGACTCCCGCAAACTTAATTGAGAATCCTTGTGTTGCCTCAAAGAAAAAATCACTTTATTGCATGAAAATTTCACGGCATAAAAATTTCGCGGTTTTGCGGTCGAGTTAAAAAAAACCGTGAAATTAAAACGCCGCGAAAAACGCATTTCTAGCTCAACTGCGAAAAAAAGATTTTCCTTGTTCATATTTAGTCAAAATGAGTGAAAAATACACCATTTTGGAGAAAGCAAGTTATTTCTGGTTTCATTTTCTACACACACGGCGAAATTGAAATGCAGCGAAATTTGTATTTTTGCCCAAACCGCGAAATTAAAACGCCGCAAAATGCAATATTAACCCAAAAAACCGCGAAATTAAAATGACTACGAAATTTCCATGCAATAAAGTAAGCCATTCTAAGACCTTTTATACACAAAACCAGCTATTTCCCGACAACAATTGCCACACCCAAAAGTGAAACCATACTAGAATTAGTGTTGCCTCTACGACTCAGTTCTGAAGTTAAAAACACTATATCATGTAGTTTTCTTGAAATATCATTTAAACGAGAATAAGAGGACCTACATACAGAAATTGCCATCTGCAAACGGTCTGCACGTTTTCTCTGTTCATAACATAAGTTTCGCTGTGCCAAAGATTCTCACCACAAATGACAAAAAACTGATGAATTTGTCTTGAAACATTGTGAAAAAATCCTGAAAATAGCCTTCAACCTTATCAGACACGGGGGGAGGGGGGGGTGGCTTTTTGGCCCCCTCCCCCTGCCATATATCGCGGAGAAAAAAATTTTGGGGACTGCTTCACAAACCAAGCTTTATGCGTATTCTGACCAAATTTGACACATTTCGGGTCATGAGGTCACGTGATTTGGGCAAATGTCCAAATATGGGTCGAAAATACAAAAAAATTAAAAACTCAAAAAAATCCAACTTTTTAAGGTGAAATATTGTTTCTATGCTTAAAATACAATGTAAAACGTTAAAAACAAGTCAACAACACAAATTTCATCAAATTTGACCCAATTTTGGGGATTTTATGGGCAAAAATGTGATTTTCAGGCAAAGTCAGGCAAAATATGGGCTGATTTGCACATGATTACTGATGACGTCATATCTCAAGGAGCCTGGGGCGAGAACCAATTCTACCTACTTTTTTGAAGACTTTTAGGGTAAAGGGAACTAACTACGAAGTTTTAGTTTCATAGCTAGTCTAGAACAGAATTTAGGATGGGGGGTCAAAAAAGCCCCCCCCCCCTCCCCCACGTTTTTAAAGCTCAAAAAAGCCCGCGACAGATAGGCTTAAGACATAAATCACCACCTGCCAGCTGAACAACATATTCCCAAGATAAGGGACATAGGTTTCTTGCCTCTGCGACTCATACCAAAAGTGACAAAAAACGAAGTAACCGTTTTTCAGATATACTTGGAAAACCCAGAAAATAGCTATTTCCATCCGCATGAGATATGGTCCATAACACAGCTATTTCCATCCGCATGAGACATGGTCCATAACACAGCTGCTATTGCCCAGAAGTTTCACACCAAAATTTGCAAAAAAGGTAATAAATGGTTATTCAAATACTTTTAAAAAAACCCTAAAAATGGCCATTTTGGGGCACAAATTGCCACCTGCAACCCGAAATTTTTTTTCAAAATTTCAGCTCCGTCCCTTTCTGTCACCTTCACACCAAATTTCAGAAAAATTCATCAAGCCGTTGCGAGAAAACGCCTTGGTGACGGACGGAAGGACCGACCGACAGAGCTCATTTTATAGGACTCTTCTGCTAAAGGGGGAGTCCAATAAACGCGTAGTACAAATCTGCGAACTATGGAAGATACAGAGGCGATTAAAACAAATTCGTCTTCGCCGTAAGAGGAGCAAATATCCGATGCTGCAAAAATGTATGCATCTTTTTTAATTTGAAAAAGATTAGTGTTATCGTTATCGTTATATCGTGTTCACTATAATATACAAGGTACGCAGCTAATCCAAGAAAATCTTCAGCAACATTAAGTCACATAAATTAATTATAAGAAGAAGTAAGATAAAAAATTGAACCTGCGGGTTATTTGGCAGGAAAATTGAGCCTCATGTTACCACATGATTTTCTAAATAAAAGGTGTTCCTTATAGGGTTGCACAAGAACAAGCAAAAGTGACGAATTTTAGGCTTGGTGACGAAAATTTTGCCCAGCAAATAAATTCGCTTAACTCTGTTCATGTATCATAAGGCAAAGTTGACCGAAATTGATGAATTTTTGGTCAGGTGATGATAATTTTGCCCAACAAAGTTTCACCCGATAAAATATACAAAACAGGAGGAAAATATGTTCTCCATCAACTTACTTCGACTGATCAGAGAGCTGTTCCCAGGAAATGGTAGAAGACAGGAGACTGGAGACGAACCAAAACTTAGCACAGCCACAGGGGACCTAGAGGAAGAAATGACGGTGCCAGGTACATATCAGGGCAATAACAAGAACACAAAACAAAACTCTGTATTCACAAAAGGCAAGTGCATGCATCAGTTTCAGAAGCAGTTACCAGTGCAGTTCGAGTGTTCCAGAATTCCAGAAAAATATTGAGGGGTTATCCAGGAAAATGCATTGGTGACGGACGGACAGAAGGATGGACAGACCTCATTTTGCAGGACTCTTCTGCTAAAGTGGGAGTCCAATTAAAACATGGCTAAGGCATGGCTAAAGGGATATCGCACATTCCCAAACAGAATTTAAATTCTTTGGTTAATTAAGACAATTCTAACGTCCTTAAGAGAATACGCTTTAACCCTGAATGAGCCTGTCTGATTTTTCGGATATAGTTGCTCTGTTGGATGCGTACTGATACTTCCAAACTATTGGAGAATTCGTAAAATTTACTTAGACAAGTGTTGAGCAGCAACTTACCTTCCAACATTGTGCCAGGCCATGCTCATCTAGTTCTAGACTCTAAATATCAAGATTTTGTTTACATTATTTAATGTGTTTCAGTACTCGATATTATGTTTTGAGGTATCTGAATAAAGCTCTTAAAGGAAGACTTTAGCTAAAAATGAAATTTTCCAAGGTGATAGAGCACAACAGAACATAGCATTCAGTTCTTATTTTATAGCAGAAGTCTATGTAGTTCTAGAGATATTCAGTCCCAAAATCCATCAACTACCATTTCGATTTTCAATGACGCCCTCGGAGTCCATTGCCATTTCCTTAGCAACACGCCAACTTAAATTATTTCTCAAGTGAATACTTTACATATTATCTACTATACCCCTACTTCCCTCCTCCTCTCCCCTCAGATTTTTGCTAATAAAACCTGTACCACTGAAGTCATTGCTATGAAACTTGGTGACTTTTCCAACATTTATAGGCCTACAAAAATCGATTTCTGAAAAATAAGTCACATAGTTAGTGGACACCCGCAAACGTAATCGAGAATCATAGTGAGAGACCAAAGAAAAAAAAACAAGGAATAAGCCGTTCGATTCACACCACAAATAACAAACAGCTGAAGAAGAGTTCTAGAAATATTTTGAAAAAACCCTAAAAATAGCCAATATCGACATAAATTGCAACCTGCATACTGAACAACATATTCCCAAGATACAAGGCATGGATCACAGCATAAAGTAAGCCACCCCTAAGATCCACCTAAAAAAATGAGAAAAAAAGGAAGAGTCTTTTTGAAAATAGCCACTTTCGGATGTATAACACCACCTGACATGGCATATGGTTCATAACATATGCAGAAATGCCCAGAAGAATCACACCAAAAATGCAAAAAAATGAATCAATCGTTTATACCGTGTTTAAAAAAAAAACAAAATAGCCCATTTCGGACACAAGTTGCTGCCTGCAAGCCAACAGAGATTTTCCAGAGATATGGCACATGGTTCATAACATGCGTAGATTTGCCGCCAATGTTCACACCAAAAACGACAAGAATCCTATGAACAGTTTTGACATATTTAGGAAAAACCCAGAAAATCACCATTTTTGGACGTAAATTGCCACCCGCAAGTCAAACAAGATTCTCAGGGGACATAGCATCAGATTCAAAACATGCGCAGAGTAGTCCCTAGTATTCGCACCAAAAATGTAAAGAATCGGACGAACAGTTTTTGACATATTCGGAAAAATCCATGCAAAACGCAATTTTCGGATGTAAATTGCCACCTGCAAGCCAAACGAGATTTTACAGAGATAAGGCACATGGTTCATAACAGTGCAGAGTTGCCCCAAATATTCACACCAAAAATGACTAGAATCCGATGAACAGTTTTTGACATATTTGGAAAAAACACTTAAAATCGCCATTTTCGGACATACATTGCCACCTGCAAGCCAAACGAGATTCTCAGGAGAATCAGAACATGCGCAGAGTTACCCCTATTATTCGCACCAAAAGTGACAAGAATCGGATGAACAGTTTTTGACATATTTGGAGGAAACCATGAATAGCACCAATTTTCAACGTATGTAAATTGCCACCTGCAACCCGAACGAGAGTTTTCCCAGATATGACACATGGTCCACAGCATAACTGCTATTGCCCCGTAGTTTCACACCAAAAACTACAAAAGAGAAATGAACGAATTTCGAAATATTATGAAAAACCCTAAAAACGGTCATTTTTGAGCATAAATTGCCACCTGCAAGCCAAACAAAAACTTTTTTCAAAATTCTGGTTCCATCACTTTTCCTCAATTACGGATTGTCACCTTCACACCAAATTTCAGAAAAATTCATCAAGTGGTTATCTGGGAAATTGTGTTGGCGACGGATGGAAGGACGGAAGGACGGAAGGACAGAAGGACGGGAAGTCCAACAATAACAATGTCAATGAAAATGCTAAAAAATGTGGGGTTCATGTAGGTTTTTTTAGAGTTCCTCGGTGGTTTTGCATTTATTATCACGTTTCTAAACATTTCTGCTGAGTCAGCATAAATTTAAGGCACTTAACGGACTTAATAAAAAAATAATTGCAAAAAATTTTCTAACAGAAAGGAACTCTAGTGCTTCTGGTCTGGTCCCACACCCCCAACAAGCACCAAGCTTCATTCAAAAAGAGCATAAGATTTGGAAGTAATTCATGTTTTTCAAAGGGGGCCCCGAAAATGACGATTTCCTTCAAAAATCAATCATTCAAAAACCAAAAAAGCTGCGAACTTGAAAAGAAAAAATTCCCAAAAAATTTCAAGACTTTTTTTGGCAAAAATGAAAACTTCTGGAAACTGAAACTTTCATTACATTCAAACAATAGCAAAGAATGGCCTCAATTAAAATTTTGGGGTCCTGAGGTTTTTCAAATTTTCAGCACTTTTTAAAAGATTTAATTAAAATTTCAAAGTATCGAAAAGCCTAAATTGACAAACTTTTTGTGGACAAAAGTCGATATTGATTCAGCGTGCTGCACTGGTTGCCTCTGGAAATGAGCAGTGTACGCAAATTGTGTTTTTGGTGCATTTTTTAAATATTTTGGTGAAAATTTAGGAATTAGCAGGTGTTGCAATCCTGGGAAAAATATACTGGACAAGGCTCTTTTCTAGCCAAAATTCAAAAATGGAAATTTTTCACTTTTAACCTGGAGAACCTAATGTCAGCCAAGACTGTGAAGCCCCTTTATGATACAAAATAAGCATCAGTTAAGCTGTGAGCCAATGTTGACATTATGCTATTTTAAACTGTGGAAGAAGAAGCAGTAATCGACCTGCAAAAACAAAGAAAAATACAAGCCACGTCCATTTTGAGGTTCCAGCAAACCTCTTGCAACCGCGCTGGCATCCGAAATAATTTTGCGAAAGAAGATAAACAAAACTGCAAAATGAACTCTGATTTGCGCTGCTTTTCCCCTCGTTGAATTATCCTTCGCTTGTGGGTAGGCAATTTGGCCCAGATTCCACGTATAATGTTTTCCAGAATTGCAAAAGCCTGTACAATTTCAGATTCCAAGCTGCTTCGGCTCGAAAAGTTATCAAGCACTGGTTTCTTAGGTTATGCTTTGACAAAATTGTAAGCTTAAAACTACAACCCAGAAACAGAGCCGGCAAGGTAAACAATAGGCCTTTGAGTCCTTTTCAGCCCAAAATTCACATCACTCAATCACAGCACAGATCACTCTTGGCAACTAAGACGGTTCGACTCATTTTAATCAGCGTTGCAGCCCATAGTTTCCACCTATACCAATTCTGCAGTATATACGCGGCTTCATTTCCAAACATAGGTATTTTACCATAAGTGACATAAAAAGAGTACTTACCCCGTATTACGAATGTCATGACAAATTATCTGACCATTTTCCAGGCCTGATAATATCTTGTGATCGTCAATAAAGCAAC
>JAOBRC010565898.1:0-11144 GCA_027575255.1 Scolionema suvaense | reverse complement strand
GGAAACCTTAGAGGTGTTGTCGTGTTTCGGCTCAACAAGTGGAAGGTAATCAATCCATCCATCGACATAAGATAATCCGGCTGATTGTTGCCCGTCGTGCACATGGTGATCTGTGTACAGATGTGGATGGGACGAATTTCTCTTAGTGCTAATTTGATACCTTTCACCGCCCATATTTGGTTGCATACTGGAAAAAAATCTCAATTTGCGGTTATTACGATCATGTGACAGAAATCTAACATACGTTCCATCTTAAGAATACTCAGTGAAACTGTCTGACGGTCTGACATCAGTGTGGTATGAAACAATCTATGACTATACATCTGATTATCAACGTGCTCATGCAAGCTGATAACAGGTCTGAGATCAGTGTGGTTGGTACCATACGCCAGAGATCCACCACCATACGTCTGACTGTCAACGTGCTCATGCAAGCTGACAACAGGTCTGACATCAGTGCGGTTGGTACCATACGCCAGAGATCCACCACCATATGTCTGACTGTCAACGTGCTCATGCAAGCTGACAACAGGTCTGACATTAGTGTAGTTGGTACCATACGCCAGAGATCCACCACCATAGGTCTGACTGTCAACGTGCTCATGCAAGCTGACAACAGGTCTGACATCTGTGCGGTTGGTACCATACGCCAGAGATCCTCCACCATACGTCTGACTGTCAACGTGCTCATGCAAGCTGACAACAAGTCTGACATCAGTGCGGTTGGTACCATACGCCAGAGATCCAACACTACACGTCTGACTGTCAACGTGCCCATGCAAGCTGACAACAGGTCTGACATCGGTGTGGTTGGTACCATACGCCAGAGATCCAACACTACACGTCTGACTCTCAACGTGCCCATGCAAGCTGACAACAGGTCTGACATCGGTGTGGTTGGTACCATAAGCCAGAGGTTCACCACCATACCTCTGACTGTCAACGTGCCCATGCATGCTGACAACAGGTCTGACATCAGGGTGGTTGGTACCATACGCCAGAGATCCACCACCATACGTCTGACTGTCAACGTGCCCATGCATGCTGACAACAGGTCTGACTTCAGGGTGGTTGGTACCATACGCTAGAGATCCACCACCATATGTCTGACTGTCAAAGTGCCCATGCAAGCCGACAACAGGTCTGAAATCAGTGTGGTTGGTACCATGTGCCAGAGATCCACCACCATACATCTGACTGTCAACGTGCCCATGCAAGCTGACAACAAGTCTGACATCAGTGCGGTTGGTACCATACGCCAGAGATCCAACACTACACGTCTGACTGTCAACGTGCCCATGCAAGCTGACAACAGGTCTGACATCGGTGTGGTTGGTACCATACGCCAGAAGTTCACCACCATACGTCTGACTGTCAACGTGCCCATGCATGCTGACAACAGGTCTGACATCAGTGTGCTTGGTACCATACGCCAGAGATCCACCACCATATGTCTGACTGTCAACGTGCCCATGCAAGCTGACAACAGGTCTGACAACAGGTCTGAAATCAGTGTGGTTGGTACCATGTGCCAGAACTCCACCACCTTACGTCTGACTGTCAGCGTGCTCATGCAAGCTGAAAACAGGTCTGACATCAGTGTGGTTGGTACCATACACCAGAGATCCATCACCATGCGTCTGACTGTCAACATGCCCATGCAGGCTGACAAGAGGTCTGACATATGTGAAATTGGTACCGTGAGCCAGGGTGTGATCCGTGCTGAGCCTTTCCAGTTTACAAGAGATATCAGCTATTTGATCCATGTCACTGCGATCTTGTTTTGGACAGCAATTACTGATTCTCAAATAGACTGATGAGCTGGTGTCAAACTCGTCGTAAGTGGATATGGATGATGGAGGATCGTCCTTTCTTTGCGCAAAATACTCATCGATTTCGCATACACAGGTGTCGATCGTGAAACCTAGTTCCTCGATCAATTCATCGTTGTAATCTTCATGATCTTCATCAATTGTCATGATCAGTAGTTCGTGACAGGTGATAGCGTCATTAAACACGCAACGTAGACTTCCTTGGAGTGATTGGAGTTGGGAGCGGCATCCACCGGCAGCGATGATCTCTCGAATTTTTTGCACACGCTTCTCAACAGAAACTTTTTTGCTGGCTCTTTTCTGCTTGAGACGTTTGACAGACGATGGAGTAGCTGCTGAAATTTCAGATTCATCATAGAGAGCAGGGAGCCTGATTTCATCTCTCCGTTTCAGGTTGTAGTGATGCCCAGGCATTTGGCTGCTATTTGAATGTAACAAATAAGAATCAAAAAAGGTTAATCACAACGTCAACACAGTGCATCAAGTGACTCAATTGAACATATCTCTAGCCCACAAGAGATAAGAATGAATGATAGATATAGTAAACCATGTTGCAGGAAACACCCATCAGAAGATCATCAGAAGAAATTATGTTATTGTCAAATAACCGTTGTGACTGCAAGGGCTATACTAGACCAAAGAAGATAATGCGACATCTGCAACTAGACAATGATTCTTCCGAAATAACCAGCGTCATATAACCAGACGAACAAGTATATAGATAACTTTCCTTTCTCATAAAATTCTTGGTAGAGTGTCCATGACAGAAGTATCAGTGTAGAAGTTTCACCCACCAGTCTTGAGTAGGAAAAGATGTCATACCAGAAGATGCCTGTTGATAGTTAAGTCGTTGAGTCGATTTCTCTGGTGCAGATCTGTCAGCCTTTGCAGCTCTCCATACAATGTCAGATATCTGTCTGTCTTATATGTGTTTGCAGAATTCCCTTGTCACATAGTTGGGCAGCATGCTCCATTCTCACTCCTGAACTCCTCATTATAAGTGTAGCATGCCCTTTTATGGCAACGCCAGGAGTGAAGTTAACATTGCATGGTGCAGAGGCAATATAAGGGCCATAAAAGCGGGATATGATTAAGGTAATTACCCTGACAGCTATCTGCTATAGGGTTGACAGATAATTATGATGAGACGAATGATGCAATTTCTTATCCTGTATTACTCACAGCAATTATGAAAAATTACAAAATTTTGAGTAGAAACAGCAAGTTCAATGAGCTGTGCTCTCTAGAGGCCTACTACATCAAATGGCTGAGGCCTTTAAACAATGATGGGTTAAAAGCTTTCGAAGAACTTCAACTGTCTGGATTATTGCCACTTATATTTCTAGGTGGTCAATTACCTCTGTGCATGTATTGTGCTGTGGGGATTATTAGCTATGTAGTCAGCTTGAGAATAGCATGAAGATTGTTGCCGAAATATTGCTGTTTAAGTTACATAAGTATGGTATTTACCCTATTTTGCATTGCCCCCCCCCCAAAAAAAAAAAGATTGAGACAGGCCAAAGGCCTGCGGTTGATGCCCTCTGGATCAAATTTATCAATGCACATTCTGAGCAAATTTCATGCGCATAGCTTGCTTACTTCCGGAGATATTTAAATTTTGTGAGAGCCGATTGGTGCAAAACTGCAATTTCCCTATTACAAGTTATAATTGGAAAAAAGTGCCTTTTAGAAGTAGCCATGCTGTACAAAAACTATTTGTATCTCAAGTTCCCACACATTATTTTCTAAAACGTACTATTCTTATGCTTTCTAACGATGGCTGAACCAACTTCTGGCGTGCTTGTTTTCAGATTTTATCGCGGAGAGAAATTAGGCTCAATTTTTGGCGATTTTTGCTGAATTTTGGGAAAAAATGCTGACGTCAGCAAAAATTGCGCTGACCTTGCAGTTCAAGTGAATGGTTTTTAGAAACTACTTGTTGGTGGCTATATTCATGCAAGGTTTCAGTGCTGTAGCTATATTCGTTCGCCTTTTAGGGTGGGTGGGGTAGTTTTTAGCCCCCCCACCCCATGCAACCAACGTACATAAAAAAGCCCATGCACAATAGGGTTAATCGGAATAACTTTTATTTTAGAAAGCGCTAGTTTTACCAAGTTCTAGTGATATCGATGAAAGAGTGTGCGGCAAAATTTAAATTGATTAAAACTTTCCTCCAAGAGGCAAATCGCAGAAACAAATCGCAGAAACAAAAACTACTGACAGGCAATGTCTGATTTTAGAATTAAGATATCTATAATGTGTTTCCAATGATGAAGTTATTTTACAATATTGAGCACCTCTAAATGAACACATTGGACCTCCTGCTTCAGTGAAATCAATTATGGACAAAATGTAAAGCAATTTGTTAGTTTTTATGACCAGCTTCAACGCATTTTTTCGGACAATAGTGAATTTTTGCATGAAGGCAAGATGAAAAACATTAAAACTAATTAAAAATAAAAGGTTGTCGAACTTGTTTAACATCGGTAGAATCAGAAACGTCTTCATTCGACTTTCACTACATGAATTTTTGCAGGATTGCATCTCGTATGATATTGGAACAGAACAATTTAGCACTATCTCGAATTCCTAGGGTCACTACATCATCGTAGGAATAGACTGATGCAGGGCCTTCTTTCTGATTCGCCAACAGCTCCGCTTTGCCTGGCTCTGCTCCAACTAGTCCTGGCGCACTATGCTATTCCTCTTTAATGGTCGAATCAACAAGCAACAAGGCTACAAAGGAGAGCATTGCGAATTGTGTATGAAGATTTTTACACGTTGTATGAGGAACTACCAGAGAGAGATGATAGTGTAGCTATTCTTAATAGGAACTTACGGACCCTTGCTATTAGAATTTGCAAGTCAATAAATAAAGAGTTTTATAAACCCAGTCGAGCTACAAGACGTAGTTTCCTCATATACGATATATCACAATTTAAGAAAATCTCCAAAACTGTACCGATTTCCGTCCGTTATGGAATAGAATCTTATCTTATAGAGGTGAGCAGTTAAGGAACGCTAAACAGAATCTTATCTTATAGAGGTGAGCAGTTAAGGAACGCTAAACAGAATCTTATCTTATAGAGGTGAGCAGTTAACGAGCGCTAAACAGAGAGGCGACCGCGCTACCACTGAGCCATTCCAGAGCCTTGTGCAAGGTCGAGGGTTTGAATCCCACCGTCTGCAACTGGTAAGCGGGAAATCCCTAAAGGCTAAGATGGGTTGGGGCTCAGTAAAGCCTAGCACTGAGTGATAGTGAACTGATGAGCATTGCACGAATCTACAACCTATAAACCTTCTTGACTCTTTTCGACTGATCGCATAGCTGAGCTCAGCCACGGCATCACTGAATACGGTCACTAAATTTGTGTGGCTTTTTATCATATTGCATGCACAATGAAATTCGTGAGTTCCACTGCTCAGTACTATGAGGATAATATCTTTCCAATTGCTTGCAAAAAACTGGTGCGATACGTCCGTAAGCTTTGTCCAAGACCTATGGATGCGGTACCAAGAAACACCTGAACACCAATTTTCACAAAGAAAAGTCAATTGCAGAGCCTCTATCTTTGCGGTCGGCGGGTCGACCCACTTCTCCAAACTTTATGGAGAAGACTCTGCATGCAGGAGTCTTTGCGTTCAGGTTTCTCCTGTTGATTCCTGAGCTAACAGTTTATTTACCCCGGTCGGTTGAGTGAATCTGCCTTCTGCGTTTTTGTATTTGTATCCGAAAGGTTGATTTCAATATCAGTCGTCGTCCAACAGCGAGACAGTGAAAAGTTCCACTGTAGATGGCAGAGAAGAGATTAGGCATAGAAAAGAATAAGACTACACTAAAAGTGTGAAGAGAAGGCAGTATATATTTTTTCCTATCCTATATTACGAAAGTTTGCATGTACTAGCAATCAAAAAATGGTGAGGAGGAACTTCAGGGTTTCAGAGAAACTGAGTTTAATCAACAGCGAGAGAGCTAGAATGCTAGTCAATATAAATAATGCTGTCGTCAATGATTTAAGAAAAGATTATGTAAGAGTTTCTACATTTTCGCCTTGAAGTACTTTTCCTATAGCATCCTAATGATAACATTTTGCTTGCATCAGTCGATTCTGCAGTAAACTGGAATTTAATTTCAATTGTCGCAATATTGACGCTATGGCAGACGCTTTTCCAAAGATCTTAGAAAAATTGCAACGAAAGGCAATCTAAGAAACTGTCCAAAAATAACGAAGGCTCACCATCAAATTCACAAACGTGACAGGCAAGACCACCACGAAGAGAAGATATACAACCGTAGCCAAATCCATCTCCATACTACCAGGGATACTATCCATGTGAAAAGTAGAACCACAATCAATCTTTCCGACAGTCATGACTGCGACATTCAGAATGTAGTGTCCAGCATGTTGAAAGCTGTTCCGCCAGTTGACCAGCGTAAAAAATGACAGTCCAAAACCTATGAAAATGCATCCAAATACAAGAATCACTTTAAGAACTCTCTTCAAGACATGTGTGAACATGAATATATAGAAATCGAGGATAGGAAACGACTTTAAGTAGCTTAACAAGTTGCTCCAGCCAATGAGAACTAATACTGGAGCCGATTGCCACTTGAATTGCTGATGATCAGCCTTAGTCCTGTAACGGTCAACAGCTAAAAGTAAGATTGTAAATGCCAACGTTGTGATAAATAAGAGCCATCGTAGCCAACTTGCAGGTTCTGACAAGTACCTCCAACGTCGACACTTTGCTTCAAACGCCTCTTTTGCAATGCAAACAATAGCTAGTGCAAATGTAAAGGATGATAGCGCTATTTTGACTCCATCACTGGAACCCCTGAAAAATAGAACCGGGAGAAAAGTGCAGCTTGAAAGCTAACTATCGACGAAATGGGGCTTGGCGGATTGATATAACTGAAAGACGGATTGTGTCCATCAAATCAAAAGAAAAGAAAACCAGACTATTAGAATCTGTGCCTGTTATATGCGATAGTAACCCGTGTCTGCACCTGGAAAATTAATAAAGCTGACGAGTAAAGCGGGTTTCTCGTGTTATGCACATACATGACACTTCGTAAATATGACCTGGAAATACTTTTAGAACTGATGACTTCAATGACAAAACTGGGGACCTTTCTCTAATGTACTATTAACGCAACTCGATTATTTTTGAAATCAGAAATAGACATTCATGTTTTATCAGTATTTACTTGAATCAGAAAAGGTATACACAATGAAAAATGCTGGTAGCTGGTGACACCTAGCAACACAGATAAGAATACTGAACTCATCATTATTAAAAAAAACTAGCTCATCAATAAGATTGTGCTGCTATCATACAAAAACATAGTATTAGGATTGACTGCACCCACCTAGAATTATGCTTTTCAACCAAGATTAACGTTGTAAGGAGAATCAAGAACGCTATGTATGCCACTGTAACTGGAATATAAAACCATTTCATAAATCTCGACCACTTTATACTGATAAACATTCTGGTGAGTGGGTGGCAGAGGAGGTCATCTTGCTTATGTTTCACCATCTCGGCGGGAGGGAACAAGTAGCCATCTTTCATATTATATTCATGATTAATCACGTCAAAGTCGTACGACATTTGATAGAGGTAATGACTTTTTGGGAAGGGTTGATGTATTTTTCCGCACATCAGTTGTCCAAAGCATGTCGGTGTGCATTGAATCATTTTGCTTGATGTACAGGTTACATGTGACTTTCTAAGAAATAAGGAAAAAGTCGGTAGCTAATAAAGAATATAATGAAATTCGAATTTTCCAGATGTCACTTTGACGCAACATATACCAGACCACTTTTTCTTAACCCTTTTTAGGGGGGGGAGGTATATTTACCTCCCCCTCCGAAAATTTTCGATAACTTTTGAAGGGCTGCACATATGTATCCAGTTCTACGTGACATTTAACATTTATTCCTCATGAACATTGTGTCCAAATTTGAGGTTGGTCTGGCACTGCTCCATTGTATTTCACATAGGGATTTTGAGCAGGCTCGCACAGCACGCGAATGGTAGGCTTCCTTCCTTGTCAATTTGAAGCAAATTGAGCAAAGATAGTGAATCCAGTGGATGTTTTCTGGAAAGTTGAATGCCTAAGGATTACCCATGCAACATTTCACGTCATTTGGGCTTTCCGATCGGGAGATAGATGGGGGAGGTAAATATACCTCCCCCCCCTAAATGGGGGTTAGCCAGACCCCCCCCCCTAAATAGGGTTAATGATCGTAAAATCTTCATCTACGATGATTTTACGGGGGAATCTAGTTCTTCTATCATTGGAGAAAAACCTTTCTCGACATCGCTGAAAAAATTATCTATGTGCTATGTTCATGACCTTTGTCATTATGGGAAGTGCCACAATTATTAACAATACACTGCATTTTCCATGTGTTTTCATGAATAATATTCAGCGGTGCAGTTCACGTGGACATTAAAGACCATCAAACCTTTCATGTATACCGATGTTTCTATTTTACTTTGGTTTTTCGACCTTATGTTATTGTTATTATTGATAATGGTCCCATTATTGAAAAAGGCTACTTGAATCATTCACATATCAGAGCAGCATGTTGTGAATCAACACTTTTTGTCAAATCAGACCTGTTCTCGTAAATATTTTAAAATGTCTTTACTCACTGCTATAAGAATAAGAATGCAGTTTACAGCTGATATTTGAGTATGTCATGGTCATGCGTACCAGAAGAGATCAACTTGTTTTGGGTTCGGAGTTTTCCTTAACATTACAGCATGGCTACACACAGATAACCCTTGATAAAACATATGCGGTCGCAATGAGCCATGGATAGGAAATATTACAAGTCAAATATGCGTCGTAGATAAGTACTACCTTTCATCAATGAGCACTTGCAAGCCCACAACAGCTCCCACTATTGTATCACACAATTTCCGAGTACAGCTATGGTGGTAGCCCTACATACATTATACTTATTGTAACCAAGTGTGTCTGCATGATAGATGCAAATATCATATTATATTGTGGTCTTATGAGAGCATAATGTTGCATGTCATAACATAAGAAACTTCAGCCAACTCCTGTCAGTTGCAACGTTGCACAAGCGCCTAGAGTCACACTTATCTTACCACAAGGGAATTGAATCTGAATGGCAGAAAGAAGACGGGGGAGTGGAAGGCACGAACTACCCTCCACAAAAACTGAGACGTGCTATCAGCTATGAGTCTGAAACGTTTTGCAGACATGGTTTGCAAAAATCAAATATTAGAGACAGGTGGTTGGCATCTCTCAGACAGAATGGAATTAAGGTAGTAATTGTGACGTCTTCTCAAAAGTCAGCTTCATTCCAATTGTATCATTGCATCGATACCAGGATTGACACTTGCACATAGTCATTCACCTTTCCACGGGAGTATTGTGAAAGCTAAATTGCTAAAAATAGCTATCAAGGAAATCTTTGTGGAGCATTGCTACTAGCAAAGCACTCACAGATTGGAAGGAATAAATTCATAGCGCAGCACAGTCATTGGGAAATACTTCCAAGGAATTGTTACTCCAGCATTGCCACCAGGAAACTTTTACGGATTGAAATTAAGAAATGCTTAGTGAAGCAACATGACTAGGAAATACTTACGGATCGGAGTCCAGGAATGTCCTGCAAACATCCTCGTCACAGTTTACAACAGTCAACATAAAACTGCTCATTCCATCTCGGTCCTTATCACTAACAGATAAGCCGTTGTCGACCAGTAATTTGCAACATTCTGCGTGGCCGAACTCAGCTGCGTAATGAAGAGGGCTTTTCCTAACCTTTCCTGTTTCATGAATGGATACACCTCTCTCAATTAGAAGCTCTAATATCATTTTATGCCCTTCACTGGCGGCAGTGTCCATGGCCGACTTATCAAATATATCTCGAGTGTTTAGTTCAATCCCTAAATCAATCAGGTATTCACATACATCCCTAAAAGAAGGGAGAAAATGGTTCATTATAGTTGAAGCTTCATTTTTTCTAAACACAAGAGCATGTAGGAAATATAAATAATAAGTAGAATATACAGAAATCGAATATACAACTGTAGCAGTACAAGGCTGATCAGAAATTTTAGGAAAGTGATGACACTTTTCATCCTGCAACATGTTCCAGAAACCTAATTTACAAAACTGCATACTTGATTGTCACCAGATTGAAAACCACGACCACATTTAGTAATATTAGTTAATCATTGCACATCTTTAAATGACTAAATCCTAACTGGTCCTTTTCAAGTAAATAACTCCAGCAGCAAGGAGAATAACAGCAGACATTGGGTTAATAGATCCTTCCCACTGCCACACCCCCCCCAAAAAAAAAAAAAGGTGAAGCAAAAATCAAAATGACAAATAGATTAAAGAAGGATGCTATCACTTGACCAATTTTGGCTTATGAATCGCCAACCTCAAAAACAAAAAAGTTGGTAATGTGGATCTAGTTGATTATGCACAAAGCATGTATTAATTAAAAACAAGCTCCTAAAAAACTAAAGAAAAGGAACCGTAAAACCACCCAGCCATTACGGAGAGACATTGCATACGCGTTTTTTGCTCTGTCAGGCTCCCCTTTTTTTTGGCATGAAAAAGAATTTTTTATCGTATCGACTTATCAGCTCACTATGTTACGTCATCTGCACCCCGCGACATTTCCTGTGCCCCCCCCCCCCACATTGAAATTCGTGGCGTGAAATTCCTACACTGTAGCGATGTATGACACTTTCTACATACGTTCATCTAACTGCATTCAATTAATCAGGATCAGCAATCGTTTTGTTGGGACATCATTCGAAATGTCATACCAGAGCCTACCAAACAGTTCCAGACATTTCTCTATTTTTGACTGGATCAAAACTTATTAAGTTAATGTATAAGTTTAAATTAATTTCAAACGTTCGAGAAAATGTTAATTTCTGGAATACAATGCTATAACTCAAGGAAATAGCTGAAACCGATTTAAATGCAGATTTGGACGTAACATATTATACCATGATGGATTCAGTGTCCTGCTTGCAGGATTGTTTGCGGTGGGAATCACAACCGGGCCAATTTACGAAGATGTTCAGAGTGCCAACTCGTTGTTTTTTTGAGAATAGATTCTTTCCGACACATTGGCAAAATCGAAATTCGATGCACCCTCTTCTTCCAAAGAACTGGATTATTTACTTTATTATCTGCATACACATTCATCCTTCTACTCACCTCAATCCATCTCTAGAAGCATAGTGCAGAAGTGATTTATCCACGGCACTTTTTTCCTGGCACATCTTGGGAAATGCATT
>JAOBRC010565787.1:0-11145 GCA_027575255.1 Scolionema suvaense | reverse complement strand
AACCACTATGTTACTCTTAAGCTTATGTGTGGTCTATCACAACTGTGCCACTAGAATTGATATTTGTAGATTTCTTAAATTTACAGCGAAGTTCAGGGGGATACGGATATATTCTTACCGTGATAAATCACTTCACCAGATTTCTGCAAGCGTATCAATGCAGCAAGATGTTTTCTTTCTCTTTCAGGCGTTGATGAATAGTAACACAAAAATTCTTGGTATTTGGGATGACCATGATTATGGCATTGATGGGGGAGGTCAGGTAACTCTCCAAAAACTATGCTTTTCTTATGCAATGCCTTTTGTTTATCTATGTTGTAAGTTGTATTACAAGATTCTAAACAATAGACTTAGACCCTATTTTAACATTGTGCTCTCCTCCTCCCTTCTCCCTCCTCCCTCCTCCCTCCTCCCTCCTCCCTCCTCCCTCCTCCCTCCCATGTTTCAGAACACCATTGCTGAACCACTTGATGCCAAAAAAAGCCCAAAAAACTCAGATGTACTGCCTATTGGCGATCACAGGGTGTTTCCTTTATTGAGATTGATCGAAAGTTGGGGTGTAGCATCATGAAACGTCAAAGGGCTATTTTCGCGCAAAAAACAGATAAAGAGACAAAAAAGTGCATGAAGTTTTGCCCAGTGCTTTTTGTAGGGTTCTGTACCTATTCCAAGTATCAGTGACTTTTCCTGGCATCGTAGGATGGATGCATTCCTGACTCTCTAAAACAATATAGTTCTATTTGTGGCTGTAATGCTTGTTGACATCGTACAGGAACAGTATCTGATATGCATCTAAAAATGAATGTTAATATTTTGAGCAAAATTAGTTATATTCAAAGTAAAAACAACTGCAATATAGGTCACACACTTTTAGAACTGGATCTTCATATAAAATTCAAGTTCTTTGGCAAATTGAAATCCGAAGGGTGTGACTAGGATCTGAATTTATGAGTGTACTTGAATTCAAGAATTGAGCTTCAAGATGAAGATATCTTTCTTTTGGTAGTGCCTATGGCTGAAATACACTAGATTTAGGGTCCTGTGGCAAAACTATTACTTTACATGAAAAAACTTGTAAAAACTTTTTATGTCAAAGATGCTATCGGATCCTGCCCGTTGAATTCCATTTTGTTCCTCACATGAAGACCTTGTATCGTGCAAAGTTTCATGCTTTCCACATTTTCCAAACTTATCAAGTCCTGAGAAGCCCCCAGAAGCCCAGTGCCTGCAGAGCAAAGCTTTGGTTACAAATTAGTGTACAAGTATTTAATCAGCTGTATGTGATCCTCGTGCAATATGTCATCTGCTGTTGGATTTGATATACATATCCATACTAAATTACTTGAAGGATAGATTGTTTGATGTAGTGCAGGTTTGTGATTTGTATCAATGGTGTAGCAATAATGCCAGTTAGGAATTCTTTTGTAATCGAGCAATATATTTGTGTTTCTTGAGTAACACGTACTGCCTTATTTCTCAGCATTGTTCTTTCTTTTTAGCATTTCAAATATCGATTCCAAGCTCAGAAGGTGTTCCTCGATTTTATTGATGAACCTCTGGATAGCGTGCGCAGAACACGTGAAGGAATATACACATCATATACTTTCGGGCACCAAGGCAAATTGCTCAAAGTAAGTTGTAGGATTGTTTATTCTAAGTCCTTCAAGTTTTATGTATGTATTTTCTCTCGACAGTGGTATTTAAGACAGTATTCTCTATGTTTATCTGTTTTACTGGGAGGATGACTCCATTATAGTATTGAATTATGTACTACATGATTTTTGCATGTTAGTTATCTTTCGATCTAACACACGTAAATCATGCTGCACATGAAAAAATGTTAGGTTCACTTTGTAGCACCTG
Organism: Scolionema suvaense; assembly: GCA_027575255.1. NCBI lineage: Eukaryota > Metazoa > Cnidaria > Hydrozoa > Limnomedusae > Olindiidae > Scolionema > Scolionema suvaense. The sequence continues at coordinate 9,282 of JAOBRC010565787.1, read as the reverse complement.
CTGAAGTAAAACGCCTTTGTCCAGACAAAATCAGATGCCATATAATGTGATGTGATTAAGAAGCCATATTCGATGTCCGGTATAGTGTGTTCAGTCTTGTCTCCCCTTTCCTGTGTGCATTTTGAATTTGCTTTCTCCTCTCCTCTCTCCTGCATATGTTTTGAATTTGCTTTCAGTTAATCTTGCTGGATGTTCGAAGTCATTTGAAATCTGGTTCTGAGTGTGATGTTCTTGGTGCTGATCAGTGGGCGTGGCTGGAACATCAGCTGTTAGATGAGTCGCCAGATCTCATACTTGTCGGATCGGGCAAGCAGGTAAGGTTCTTTGTGTTAAAGTTTGAATACGTTAGTGGAAATCCTCGACATCCTTGAGAGCTGCAGAGGAAAAACTACTGGACAGAAGTATGGCCATGTGACTGAAACATGTTTTGCGCATTTCGTGGTTTTCACCTGACCTATCAAATCTTTCCCCTTCGAAGCTTTGGATGTGTGTGAATCCTCTGCGCCATATTTGGCGAACGTCGACGGTTGTCGTTTTGAGTAATATATAAAGAAATACTATCCGATAATTAGACTGCTAGCATGATGGTTAAATTTTATATATGTTATCCATTTTTTACCTGCAGTTGGTACGTAGAACATCATATCAGACAGTAAAAGTAGCAGGCATGTTTTCTGGCTATATGAATTTGTGTTTTCTCCAACAAAATCTGACCAAAAATTTTGAATTTTCTGAGCCATATTTGAGCTGCTAGCAACAGGTTATATGTACAAATGCTATGCATCTCCTCCCATCTAGTCAAAGAAGATTATTATGACTCTTACGTTTCATCGGATAAACATGCAGGGAATGCATGCACTCCATGTGCATGGTCACAGAAGTTTCTCTGCATTCTGCCTATGCTTCAATGGCTCTTGCCATTCTGCATGTTGCATAATATGCATTTTGTGCGTTTCTTTTGATTCTTTTGCTTATTAGGTGTATTGGTTAGATTGGATGGTTGTATTTGAAGCTTGTGATGTTATGTTTATTGTTTAAGGCAACTAATTTCAATTACTCATACAAAATTCATTTCTTGCGCCAGAGGTATGGTATGATTTTTTCTGGCAAAAGACATTTTAAAACATTTTGACGTATTATTTTTGCAAGTTCTGAAAGTCAGTCCCTAGACTTGAAATGCTGAGTTCACCTCAGGTCAGGTCTTGAACATGGGAAGTATTCTGCATCGAATCTTTAAGAGGTTTGGCTATCATGAGCTTTAAACCAATGTAAACATAGTACAAATTTAGAGTAATAAGTCCATTCTGTGATAAATGTGTGAAATGATCGAACTGTCTCCTGTTCTCATGCTTATTGGTTGTTTTAGGTTCTATCTGACATTCCTTTTATTGACAAATGGATGTCGTGCGCTAGTAGTTTAGACAGATTGATATGGATGAGTCAAAAGCAAGAAAATGTGAGTATGATATGACTCATTTTAATGTTACTGCTGTTACTTTGTAAAATCAATCTGGAGCTCTGCTTCAGTTTTTTTAGTGCTTTGTTTGCTGTTATAGTAACTACGATGCTCATTGCCTGGGTTAGTACGTGAACAGTTGGCTGTTATGTATGGTACCTGTTGCCTCCTTCTCGTAATCTGCCTCAGCAATGGAAGCTAGTGGTTGCCCATCAGTTCTTCAAATCAGTGCTAGGCTTCAAAGGGCCCTGGGCATTGGCTGCTTGTCCAACGCTTTTTATGAAACCAGAGGGAATGTCTAATATATGTCATTTTGACTTGGATTTTCCTTTTCCTCTACTCATGCTTGGTGAAAGGATCTTTTCGCCGCTGAGGCATGAGTTGGTGATCAACATCGAGTCAGTGATTGGTACCCAGGCTATCCTAAACTGGGTTTAACAGCCAAATAACTTCCGTTACCATCGTCAGTCCTGTTTCTTTCGCTGTGTATACGCAACATGGAACCCTCAGTTTCGTTGACTAAATCCTGCAATACCCCCCGCCGTTCAAAGAAGATGGTGAGGTATCAAATCGAGTGTAGAATAGTTTCAAAAAGCAATTTCTAAAAGAGTTGTGGACCGTGTGAAGAACAAGGTCTGGGATTTTTTTAATATTTTTTTCAGGAATTTTGAGAGGATGCTTCATGGCTCAGGTTTGTGGTTCCTGCAGCAATAGTTGATCACCGTTGACATCCCACAGCTGGTCCTAATTTTTCTTTTGATGAATTGACTGTGATCACCAAAAGAGACGTAAAACGAGACTCCACAGACCTACAATTGGATTTGTATGTCCTCTCTTACATGACAACATTAAAAATAAATTGCCGCACACGCCTCGTATTTAAAGATAGACAAATTGTTGCCCGCATTACCAAATAAACCATTTTCCGCATACTGAAACTTCAAATTTCCGTGGCCTTAACCTTGCTGTGGGAACGGAGAACTCTGATCATTCATACATGGCTTCTTCCATTCTTCGTGTCACAGTGCACATAGTTCGCAAAGAAGCATTGTTGTTGGGGGCCAGCTAGCTTACTAGGGATTGCTGGGTCCTGGCATTCAATGGAGGATGTCTCTTATTTCAAAGAACTGCTCACACAATTCATGCATGTGGTCTATAGACAGCAGTCCACAAACAAGACAAATCTAACCAACTGTTTTGCCCTTCACTTGCTTGTCTCCTCCCTTAGTATCGTTGGGTGTTATTACCTAGGTATTGAAAGACGTAGCAAGTTGCCAAAATTAATTCAGAATACTGAGCTGCGGATCTAATGCTGCCACTCTAGATTAAGCGTGCTTTAATGATTATGCCGCACTTCAACAAAAGTAAGGGTTTGTGGACTTTTAATTAAGCCGCAGGATTCACAGGCAAGAAAATATAAACTGCCTTATTTCAGAGAATTGCCTTTCATAAAGTACTTGGATGCACTGTGTGTCCATGCAAACGGTTAGAACAGATTGACTTTTACAACGGTAATGATGAAAACAAGGATTACAGGAACATAATGCCAAGGTAGAAAGTACTGATGATGATAGTGAACAGTGATATATCTTGAATAAAGTCATCCACATGCAATTGAGTCTTTCTATAACTTGTTTAGTCTTTTAATAGGCCACGTTCAATTAAGCCGCATCATTTACTAAGCTGCATTTTTCTTAAGCCACATTTTCGAAGGTGCAGCGTAATAATTACACTGCTTGATTTGACGTAATAAGGTAAGTAACCTGCTTGGAAAAACATTAAACAGATGCATGCATGACCTGCGAATGTCTCTGATGCTAGCTAGCATCCTTTACAGTAACCCATGACAAAAAGGTTGCTAGGTATTTGTGATCTTGGGTACATTAAGGTGTGGTTTTGTCCAGTCAGTCTAATTAACATCTTTGATTGAAAGGTCAAGAAAGTTATTTCCTGGCCTGTCAAGGCTGAAATTGTGGTGTGGGTTTTCAACTGACAGTGCGTTCTGCCTGGAATCATTGTAGACCTTCTTTAAGGTTGCCTAGAGTGTCCTAGGGGATTTTCAGTTTCCCAGCAATTTTGGTCCCTAGTACTTGTACCTAGTACTAAACGTATGAGTCATATGTCTTTGATTGATGTCATCAGCACTTTTTATGTGATTGGAAAGCTGTATCTAGAAATAGTTAAAGTGTGTTTATTTTGATTTAAGATCGACTGCTCTGTAGAAAAGTGTCAGCATGTGATAGTGGGAGACTAGCCATCAACCTTTTTCATATGATGTGTTTGATTTCCTCTGTTAGGTGCCATTTATTTTGTCATACACTTATGTATGAAGAATTAAGATATGAGAAGCTTCTATTGATAGCATTTAGACATGCGGTTATCTTTGGAGTTAATTTAGTTAATTTTGTGGACTTATGAGTTGTTGTCTTAGCCAAAGAAGGAACTTTTCAATAAAAAGTATGCATGTAATTTATATATTTCGAACTATTCTGTTCCAGTGTTCGGTAAGATTTGGCTTATACAGCCTTGCTAACATGACTCAACTTACCAAAAGTAGAACAGTTTGACAAGGCTTTACGGACGAAAACCAAACTGATTGGCAGAGCAGAACAATACCACTAATTGTGAGGTACAGCAAACTGGTTTCATTCTCCATGCTATGATCGTTGAATTTTGAAGTAGAAGGTGTTGCCAACATTGTGCGGCATAGTTCGCATGTACTTAAAACCAAGTCAAACTTGCTGAGCCAGATGTTATTAGATTAGCAGGGTGCGGAACGGCTGTAGAGACCTATTCTAAGTCAACAGTAATTTACCTATTTTATTAGTTCTTGCTTCTGTTCTTTATTTTAGGTTGTATTTTTGAGTGGAGACGTGCACTTTTCTGAAATTAACTGCCTGAACTCCTCAGGAACAGGTTAGATTTGGTTACTTTTCTCTCATCGATGGAACAGTGAAACTCATGAGTTATGTTACTCTTTAGGTTGTAGGACGGGGTATGTGATCTTGAAAATGTCTCTTATCGAGATGTTTTACCACTAATTTACCCTACTCGGTATGAGGTCTATTTGACCGCTTTACATATAAGAGGTTTATTCCTCCCATTTATATTTCCAGATTGGCTATATCCCAGCTACCTATTTTGTTTTTGTAGTACACCAACATTTGATGATCAGTTTGACATCATCATGATTTGTTAGCCTCAGTATAAAATCGCTGAGCAATATCATTATGCTTAGTAGTAGGTATGTAATTCTGCCAAATTTAAAAAAACTTGTGTGGTTAATTATTTTAATATGACTTTGTTTGTGATATGTTCCTATGGCCCCTAAATAACTTAAGATAACTCCTGTAAGAAGTAAAATATTGTTTCAATTCTGAAATGCTTTTTCATACCATGTGGCCACCAAGCTAGAGAATTAAACCAACGGTAATATCACTTACTACTTCATTTCTTACTACCGGCAATATGTGCGTATAAATCACTGATGTTTAATAGTTGCCTGTCAATATTCATGTTTTTCTTATTTTAAGCCCAGCTGTGTAGCTATCTCAAAACTATTTTTAAAGGAAAAGTACTTGAAAATATTATTTTTGGACTTCCGCTTTAGCAGAAGAGTCCTATAAAATGAGGTTTGTCCGTCTTTCCGTCTGTCCTTCCGTCCATCACCAACGCATTTTCCCGGATAACTGCTCTATAAATTTTTCTGAAATTTGGTTCGAAGGTGAAAATCTGTACCGTAATGCTTCGATTAATCACCCCCTTCTTTTAAACGCCCCCCTTGAATAAACGCCCCCCCTTTTTTCAGGAGATTTTTCAATAAAAGCGCCTCTCTATTAAATGGCGCCCTCGAGTAGATGCCCTGCTCCAGAGGGGTGTTTATTAGAAATACACTGACTAACACATGTAAAACTACTACCACTACATTACACCACTACATTATTACTTCAGTTCGTGGCTTTTATTTTTTGTAAGTATATGGAAATACGAAAAAGATGATTTAAAAAGATGTAATAGACGCCCGCCTCGAATAGACGCCCTCTAAAAGGTCCAAAAATTTTATAAACGCCGCGGGTGTTTGATCGAAGCATTACGGTAATTGAGGAAAAGTGATGGAGCCGGAATTTTGAAAATTTTTTTGTTAGGCTTGCAGGTGGCAATTTACGCCAAAAAATTGTTTTTCATGGTTTTTTCCAAATAAGTCAAAAACTGTTCATCCGATTCTTGTCATTTTTGGTGTGAATATTAGGGGCAACTCTGCGCATGTTTTGAGCAATATATCATGTCTCCTGACCGCCAGGTTTGGCTTGTGGGTGGCAATTTACGTCCAAAATGGTGGTTTTCAGGGTTTTTGTCCCAAATATGTCGTGAATGGTTCATGGGTTTTTTATAATTTTGGGTGTGATTTGTAGGGGCCTCTTTGCGTAAGTTATGAACCATGTGTTGTGTCTCAGGAAAATCCAGTTTGGCTTGCGGGTGGTAATTTATGGCAGAAAATGGCTCTGTTCAGTTTTTTTCCACATTTGTCAACAATTGTTTATCTTTTCATATGTAGCATGGATCTTATGGGCAACAAAGTATCTGTTATGACCCATGCTTTATATCTTGGGAATATGTTGTTCATCAGCGTGCGGATTGCAATTTATGTCAATAATGGCTGTTTTAGGGCTTTTTCATAATGTTTCTTGAAAGCTTAATTATGTTTTTGTGATTTGTGGTTGAAATCTTATGGCTTTAGCCCTTCTACTACAGTCGAACCTCTGATAGAGGCCACCTCTGAACAGCAGCCTCCCGATAATGGCCGCTGACTTTCAATCCTAAATTCAAAAATAATAATTCAATCTTCCATACATTTTCTTATAATTTGGAAAATCTTTGAGAAGCCGCCACCTCCCAGTTAAATTTAGTAGTCACCTGGTACTGTCTCAAAAGTAAAAAATGAAGGAAATTCCCCTGTAAAAATGGCCACTCGAATATTTTTCTGCTTTTTGTCTAAAACATCTGATGTGCATGCAAAAATCTAGTGCTAAAGCATACATGTTATCCTCAAAAAATGATTACTTTGTACAAAAAAAATACTCTTTTTACCCATACTTTCAAGAAGTATCCGTACTATGTATCTTCAAATTTTTTAATTTAATCACAACTTTTGTAATGCAATCAAGACCATTTTTAGTAAATCTCTGTATAGCGCCACCTAACCAAAACTGCTGAAACTTTGTAGATATCACAATTGCAGCACTGTCAAGCCAATCCCACCGTCAAAACTCCTTATTTAGGCATAGTTTCAATACAGGAGGGGTCAAAAGTTGCGTTTTGTAGAAAAACTGACCCCTATTTGATGATGTCATTCGTCATCCATGATGACGTCACCAAGCTGAAAACACTTTTCCTTGGTGGACCATAAGATGGTCTAATATTCTCAAACAGGTATGTTTACTTTACTATTGATTAATTGTGAAATTTGCTTTTCTGAAAGTAATGGTGCAAAAACAGTGAAAAAATGGCGATTTTTACCGAAGTTCCAACTTTGACGTCAATTTACTCAAAATCTACGCAAACGATTTTTTTAAAAATCTTTGAATCGTAACAACCTTTTGTCTTCTATGGATCCAATGATGCCCTAACCTACCAGAGGTTCGACTGTATATCTATTTCTAAAGAAGACTTCAACACAGTCAGCGTGATGGTCCCCCTACTTCGTCAAATGTAGTCTTGCTCATTAAATGAGCTGAAGAACACTCAATTATGGATACCTATATTATAGGCACACCAATTCTCAGGCCCTGTGTGCACGGAGCTCTGACTTTTGCTAGTCGGAGATAGTCACAGTTAGTCATATGGCATTGGAAGGTTTAGATGAAAGTGATGACTATGTTCAACTAGGAAATTTTATCATTGTTACTCAAAGTCTGGAGCTGCTCTAGGACAAACAAAGGCGCTCTTTGAAGTTAGTCAAAGCTGTTAGTGACCAAAATCGTTTGCGCAGAGCAAAATCTGACTAGTGTAAGCTCCATTCTTCTTGCAACGATAACACTATTCTAGTTTGTGTATTGTCTGTAGTCAGCTCCAGTCAGAGTTCTTATCTCTGTGTTTGCAAGGTCTTATTGTTCTCCGAGAATGCAACAGGCGTGAACCACTTCAATAGATAGAATGATCATGTTCTTTTAATCAACAAGTAGTAGCTTTGCTCCTCAAATATCTGTATCAGTATGCTTTATCCACTGTACGCTTTGCCTTGAGACCCGATGTTTTGGCCACATAGCTGTGCAAACGTGCTCGCGACCGGCACATGAAATGGCTGTGATCCAAACAGTCTTTGACACTTGTCCAAACTTGAATAGCTTCATGCTGCTCCTGTCCACTGGGTGGGAAGGACACCCTGGAAATATCAAACATAAGTAGCAAGAAATACCTATCAGATATGTCTCGTACGCAGATGCTAACTCTTGTATACATACACATCAGGAACGTATTACTCCATCACTGTCAATGTCAATATTGGCTGCTAATGATGGCCTGTAAGATGGCTGTAAACCAAAATGCAATTCATACTCACAATATAGACTGAGTTATGATTAATGTGACTGACCAGATAGATTCTATATAATTTGTGTTTGAGTGTTCTGTGTTGACAATAGAGAAAGAGATCAGACTTCAGATAAACTCAACTTCAGATTCACGTGAGTGAGATAAATAGAGGAATGGCATGAATTTTTTTCATGAGTTGGGCAATGTTGTGTCTCTGGTCCGCAGCAAAAAAGGAAAAAAAGAAAAATTATCTTTGTTGCTATCTTACTCAAATTCTGAGATTCAGTTTCTGAAACATGATACAATGTTTACCATTTTAGGATATCCAATTTATGAAGTCACATCTAGTGGGATGACTCATTCTTGCTCAGCCTCCCTCCTTCCTTCAGGAATTTGCGATTGGACTCTGAAGTGAGTAGTCGCTTCTCTTTCTCTTATGTATCATCTGAAAACAGATCAAAGAAGTAAAACACATTTATTCACTGTTAAATTAAAGCAATACACCGGTCTAAAATGATATTTGAGGTGATAATAGAGCCTTCAAAAACATGAAAGAAGCTTTTTATTTCATGAAAAAAGCTGTTGTAGTTCCAGAGATATATGCTTTTAAAGTTATGAAGAATTTTGGCTTGCTACCATTTTGCTTCTGAACAGTAATTATGCATGACGCAGGGTCAGACCAAGTGGAATTATCCTATCTTACTTGTTAAATCGCTACTCTTTGAACCAATGTGGGAATGTAAATTTTGCTCTATCTCAAAGAGGGTTGTAATATGTTACTCATAGCGTTGAAAGGAATTCTTCTCATGTTTAGTTACTAAGGAACACCATTGATCTTAGAAACGGTCTTATATGACGTCACTGATGAGCAAAATTGAGAATCAAAAGAACAGTGAAAAAATATCAAACTTTAAAGTGACATTGCAGAAGAAGGACTGAAGCTTTTTCGGTCAAATAAAAACCAGCATTCATGTTTTTGCAAGATCTATCAACATGCAGAATTTGGTTTTAGAGTGGTATATTGCTTTAAAGCAATACAACGGTCAAAAATGATATTCAGCTCTTGGATAGAACATGAAAAATGATGAAATTTGGTTTTTATTTGAGGTGAAAAGCTCCAGCGGTTGTCCTAAGAACTTGCTTCAAAGTTTGGATAATTTATGCACCCCTCCATGCTTGATTCACATTAAGCTATGACTTCACTTACAACCATCACTGGGGACACTGCTGGCCATAGTAACCAACTAGTAAAAAGAATTCTGGAGATGGTTTATAGAACATATCCATGGTCTGAC
>JAOBRC010565676.1:0-11145 GCA_027575255.1 Scolionema suvaense | reverse complement strand
TTGCCAAGCACCGTTCGTTACGGAACAGAGTCATTGTCATACAGAGGTGAAAAGCTATGGGACCTTATCCCAGATGACATTAAAAATAGTTCATCAATCAAAGAGTTTAAATGTAAAATTAAACATATTTTCCTGGTGTTGGCTACCGTCAATAGGCGCAACTATGAATATTTAGTCATCTATTTATTATTTGTTTATTTTATCATGCATGTATGCATTTTTAGGTCGTAAGACTTTTATTTTGTCTCAATAAACATATTTTATTAATGTATAGTATGATGGCTTTATATAGCTTGGACAATATTCTTGTGTCCATAGCTGCACGATATTCTATTTGAAGCCGATAAAGAGATCAAAAAACAAAAAGAACTGCTCGCGCTATGATGCTGTAATAGAGACTCTTGATCGTCTATACTTGAAAGTTCCGAACGAAATATTTGCAAGACATCAACTATTCACAAGACAACAAGGTCCATCTGAATCATTAGAGAGTTTACTTCAAAGCTTTAGGAACCTGAGTAAGCATTGTAATTACAAAAGTGATTGAGCTGATCAGTACAGACCAGGCGCTTTAGCAGTGACGATCAAAAGATCATTGATGCATAAGTCTCTTGTCTACTGTCAGAAGGTATTATAGAGCCATGCTATTCTCCTTGGAGAGTACAGGTGGTAGTTTCTAAAGATCCTATTAACCATATCCCTGCTGGGCTTTTTGGGGCTCTTGGGGGGGAGATTCCGCCCCCTCAATATCTTTGGAATGGTGGCAGTTTAGAACAAGAACTTTGATACACATATAGTAGAACACGTAAGCTACAATTTGGTATCAAAACAGTTTGCAGATGTCAGCATTTTTTGTGTGACGTAATCATATTGATGACGTGGTACGCAGAAATTTCCAAAATTTTCTGAAATTTGCATTCTTTGATAATGTATTTGATTCTTGTTTAAATGTCAAATAGGGAAGATAATTTCCACTACATGATGTCACCATGAGACAGGTGATAATAAAACAGGATTTGTATTCTTTATTAATCAGCTCACTAATTATACAAAGACAACATAGGAAGAAAACTGAAAATTTTTACGTCAAGCCTGATAACAAATCCTTTGCCACGGCTTTTGAAAACATTAAATTGATTCGTTTTTGGGTGAAAACATTGCAAGATAAATTGTAACAGATAACCTGCAAACTTTGAAATGGTTTCGTGCAGTAGATTTGACGGTATCCGAAAAAACGAGCAGAAAAAGGGTTAAACAACACAAGAAACGGTTGTGTGTTGATTATTCTCAGGCTGTAAACTTATACATTCATTTAGATGCATATCCTTTGCCACTCATTGACGACATGATTAACAATTTGGCAAGATATACCAAATCTTTTCAACATTTTATTAAAAAGCGCATACCATTAAATTCCGGTCATAGAGACAGATAACAAGTTTACAGTGTTTGAAGCAAACGGGAAACTGTACCAGTTCCGTCGCATTCCATTTGGGGTGACTCATGGAGTAGCAATGTTTCAGAGATTTATAGATTAGTTCGTTGAACTTGAAAACCTAACGGATACTTTTCCTTATCTTGACAATATTACTATCGGAGGAAATGATCAGAGTCATCATGATGAAAACTTTAGGAAGTTTCTGGAAGCTCTTACTCGATGGGGACTAACCTTAAACGACCAAAAACCAATTATGTGTAAGGCATCTATTAACATACTTGGCTACTGCGTGTCTCATAACACTATTAAACCAGATTCTGAGCGTTTACGAGCTCTTGAACAACTTCCTCCACCAACTGATCTGAACTCACTGCTCCGTGCCTTGGGTATGTTTTCTTATTATTCCAATTGGATCCCCTCGTTCTCTAATAAGGTGCGTCCCTTGATAAGTGTTAAATCGTTTCCAATGAACGAGGAAGCACTGCATGCCTTTAAAAAGTTGAAAAATGAATTGAAATCAGCAACCCTTAGTTTTGTTGATGAGTCCCTTCCATTTGTTGTTGAATGTGATACTTCTGACGTCACTATCTCAACTACTCTCAACCAAAATGGAAGACCGGTTGCATTCATGTCACGATGTCTCAACAGAGTGAGTTAAACTATCCGTCAGTAGAAAAGAAAGCTACAGCAATTATTGAAGCTGTCAGGAAGCGGAGGAACTTAATCCTACGAAATAGTTTTACTTTAGTAACAGATCAAAGATCTGTTGCATTCATGTTTGATAGCATAAAACGCACTAAAGTTAAGAACAGTAAAATTCAAGGTTGGAGAGTTGAGTTGGGTGAATTCAGCTATTCAATATCATACTGTCCTGGCCCAGACAATGTGGCTGCTGACGCATTAACAAGATCATACTGTGCTGCTACTTTAGACTCTGCCCTTCTTAATCATCATAACCGTCTGTGTCATCCAGGTGTTACTTACAACCTTCCTTATTCTACTGATGATGTAAAGCGACTTTGTTCGCAATGTAAAATATGTTCTGAGAAGAAGGCAAAGTTCTTCAATGATCCAAAACCGTCTGTTCTGATTGAGGCTCTGCATCCCATGGACCGTTTGAGTACTGACTTCAAAGGACCATTGCCTTCGCAATCTAGGAAAGAATATTTGTCTGATCGGACACTAGTGGTATGACTGTTATCAACTGTTTAGATAAGATAATTAATCTTTCTGGGTTCCCGACTTACATTCATTCAGACTGAGATTCTGCATTTGCTGGTGATGAAGTAAAGACGTATTTGATTCAGAAAGGCATATCTTTCAGAACGTCTACTCTTTACCACCCAGCCAGCAATTCCCACGTCGAGCGATTTAATGGCCTAATCTAGAAAAGTACCCATTTAGCCTTGAAAACTTACAGCATGGAAGTGGACTGGGAAGTTGTACTACCCAATGCTCTACATTCAATTCGCTCTCTTCTCTGTACTACCACAAAGACGACTCTTCATGAAAAGTTCTTCTCTTTTCCACGTCGTTCATATGCAGTAGAGTCACTACCCTCATGGCTTGTGGTAGGGCCCGTACTGTTGAGAACGTTAGTAAAGTCATCAAAAATCGATGACTTTGTTAATCGAGTAGGTAACCCTACATATGCTAAAATTTGTTGTCCTGATGGAAGGGAATCCAGTGTAAGCCTTCAAGACTTAGCACCTCGTCACACTACTTATGAACCTAGGGGAAACCCTAGGTGTTCGAGTGTTGAACAGTTACCTGTTACCAGGACTAACCATCAATTTCCGTCTCCCCAAGATACAGAGAGTGTTATTCAATCATTGCCATAATGCGAAGACCAGCCACTGGTAAATGCTAGTGAGAGTGAAAATGGCAATTTGGCGATTGTGCTCACATCTATTAGAGAACGGAAAGCACCTATAAGATACGATGAATATGTTATGTAAGAAGTACGGAAGTGCTAGTGGCCTCTCCCCTTGAAGCCTGTTGTTAGAGAATATACAATGCCAGGAGACACTCATGTTATTATACTTATTCGTAGGGTGAAGTCCTTGTAACGTCTTCTTTCAATTTTCGTTACTTATTATAGGTTTTTCTGACATATCATATTGTTACTATATGAGAAGGCTCCTTGTCTGCTATACTCATGTTTTGTTGTGTTAGGTTACTTGCTTTATTTATAGATGATAGCATTCAAGCTGGAATAAAGCCTTTCTCCAGGTCGTTCATATCAAAGTCTTGATTCACTGTCTGTTGTGTTTCATTCAGCACGACCGATACTGGAAAATATGGGAAAACAAAATGAACCCGAACATGACTTCATTTTAAGATACTTTGCAAATATCTTTTTCTGACACTTTCTAACACAATGCTCCGTTCGAAAGCAATATTTTTAGCAAAAATCAGGACGATATACTAAATACTGATCTTTACTGTGGAAAACTGTCTCATATTTTTCATTCTATTGAGACTTACTAAGAGACATGCTAAGACTTACTAAGACTTACCAAGAACAATAAGAATTATATTCTGGCATTGATTGTGATAATTGTCTGGAGAATCCAAGTGGAGAATTGTCGATTGTGTTACGGTTAAATGGACTGATTATGTGCTAGAAGTAATTGAAATGTATGGAGCTGAAAATTACACTATCTGCAAGAGGACGTAGTGTGGACTGCTGTTATCAAGTAACCTCCGTAGAAAATGGCATTTTTCATTGCCTGTGCAAGTGTATTAGAGTTTCTTTAGATTCGCGAACACATCGAATTGCCAGCAACAAGGAGTAAACCGCTATCGAGGCTTTTTAGACTTAGAATGCCCACAAATGTATAACAACATGTTCAAGTCCGCTTTCCAATATGTGCTAGATTTTCAGAATGTAGTAGCAGAAAGTTGCTTGCCAACCCCGAAGGAGGTCATGGCAGCTTATATAAATATCGGTGGACCTCGGTGGCCGTGGGTTTTCCAAAAGGGGAAGAGGGAGGTACGAGTTTATACCAAAAACACAAAAGCAAGAAGATGAGCTAATGAAGACATCCACACAGCCACTTCAATTTTTTGTAGGAAAAAGGGAAATAAATTTAAAGATCGAAATAAAAACTAGACGACCAATTTACAGGAATCCCAAATGGATCAAATTAAGTGGATTTTTCTAGTCTGATTTGTACCAGTTGAACGAAGAACTCATCACGAACTACATGAAGCAATACGGTGATATAATTGAGCCAACTTAATATATATATGCAGAAAGAATGGATATCGGGAAAAGAAAACTGCGGTTAGATTTGTACCCAAATACAGACATCCCAAGGAAAATACATATGAGTTTCATACAAGGGAATCAATCAATAGAAGGTGAAATAACAGTGCACCATAAAGTGGGAGTGCAGGCGGTGTAGTACAATGTACACGGCAGACTGCCCAGAATGGGTGGCCGATCGAGCCCTTGAACGCGAGATAAAGGAAGACAGAAGACAAAACATAAATATATTAATTATTGGAGATAGCAATCTGCGTTGCGTCAACAAACTGACTTTAAAGGCTGGTCTCAAAGCAAACAGCGGGGCAAAGATTGGGCATATTGCCAACATGATCCAATTTTAAAATTTGCCAAAATATCATAACTTAGTTATAATGGCAGGATTAAATCTCACCAATGAATTGGACAACAGTAGCTCTAAGGAAGAAGTAATAGATACATAGAAACTGAATTAGAAGTCTTAAAAAGAAGATTAATTGAGTTACGAATCGAAAACAAAATGATACGTATACATGTTATCCTAATACAAGAACCTGCACTAGCAACAAAGACAGATGATCATATAGAAGTAAAAAATGCAATCAATAACATTTGAAAGACATGAAGACGATAAGCACATCAGAAAAAAAACGACTTCAGCACTAATCAACGCGCCTGATAAAGAAGTTGACGATCTTCTATACCCAAAAGTTAAACAAAGCATCACATCCAACAGAAAGTACGGGAAAGTTGAGACACCGTACCCAGTGGGATGTCCCGTATGTACGGGATGTGGAGGCTGTCGAGAAAGGCATCTGTGCAGTCCGCCGAAAAACCACTCATATTCATTGACGCCGAGAACAAAGAGGCAAGCATCGTCACCAATTAATGGCCAAAGTAACACCAAGAAGAAATCGCACAAAAAGTAATTTCTGTATTACGTTTTTTTGCTAAAAATTAATTTCTTCCAAATAGAAAAAAATCAATAGAAACATTTGTGAGAAGTAAAAGTGGATATTAAGGGTCTTAAAACCATCATGTTGTGAACACAAAGCAATGAGAAATTTTTACCAATAGGAGGGTTTCACATATAAAATAGTGCTGGTCTTCGGCCAGACGGACTAAAGTCAGCTGAAAAAGCCATTGTTGTAGAAAGTATACTAAAGAACGCAAGTAGGCTTACTAGCGTTAGTTGAAACACACTCAACCGAAAACACTAACTACCAGGTAAAATTAGATGCCTATGCCAATATATTCAATATCATACGGTTCGATGCTAGTTAGGAGGACAGATATGCAGGCATAATGATTTTAGTAAATAAAACATATGATATATTAGGGCAAGAAATATATGCTAAAGGACGTGGAATACACCTCAATGTGAAATGTAAAGACACTCTGACCCAATTACAGGTTTTTGTTAATTATGTGAAACCAAGTACAAAAGTGGTAGAGAATGCAAAAGATCATGTTAAAAAGATGCAACAAAATTTATTAAATCAACAGATTAGCGACGGTGATGGAAAAATTCTTATTCTAGGAGACTTCAACGATGTGGTAAATCACATAGATAGACAGACAAGCAGAATGGAGGGTAAGGAAAAAGTCATTGCAAAATCTTGGCATACCTTTGAGAGAACTAACAATATTGTAGATGCTTTCAGGAGTAAACATGGAGACTTGAGGAGGTATTCTTTACTAGATCAGGCAAGGCAATATCCAGGATTGACAGAATTTATTTCTCCAATCACACCGGATAATCGGATAGAAAAGATTATGTATACTGAAACTGGACAAAGTGATGAGTCGATTCTTTTTAAATAATATTAAAAGAGAATCAAGATTGTGGTAAATGTTTCCAGATTAGACGATCCTGATGTCAAACATGAAATAAAACAGGTCATTGTGATGTTTTTGTCACTACAACATAAATACACAGACGTTGCTGAACTCTGGGACGATTTAAAAGAATATATTAAGGTGGCAATTCAACACCTTTCTAGGGGCAAACATGAATTAGAAAGACACTAGGAGGATAGGCTCAAACGAGAATTGGAAGCACTGGAATCAAGATTACAACAAACCCCGGAAGATAAATGGGTAGTGTCGGCCATCTCCAAAATAAAAAATAAGTTGTTTTCTTTTCGGAAACAGGAGATTGATGAGCATAAACAAAGACTCAAGATCAAGAAATTTGGAGATGGGGATCCCTACCTTGAAGAACTGCTAGGTCTGCGAATTGGATCTTATAAATGCCTTATACGACACAAATGGAAAGCTAAAGACTGATCAAAATACCATTTTAAAGATAGCTGCTGACTTCTACAAACACCTTTATCGATCAGAGCCAATAGAGTTGGAAGCACAGGATCACCTGCTGCAGAATATTACATCTACCATATCTGAGAGGGATAAGGGAAGTTTAGAAGAAAAGCTTACTAAGGGAGATCTATATAATGCTCTGAAAAAAAATTAGCAAATGGGAAGTCACCAGGTTAAGACGGTCTGCCTAAGGAATTCTATAAGAATTCTAATTCTTACTTTCTGAGATGACATTGCACACATTTTCTATAAGGTAGTATGCGATATAAAGAACAGAGGCAAATTAAGTAACACAATGAAGTCGGTGGCTATTAGGATTTCATGTTAAAAGGGTGATCGTGCTTCATTAGCAAACTATCGACCAAAAACTCTGCTAAGTGTGGATTCAAAAATAATTACGAGAGCACTAGCTACTAAATTTGCAAAACCATTGCCTGATATAATCAATGAGTCACAAAAGTGTATCCCAAAAAGCAGCATGCAATGCAATAGAGCATGCATCTTGCGCAACATCTAATAAATTACATATACGAAAATGATGTGAGAGCTGCATTTATCTTTTTGGATCAGGAAAAGGAATTTGATAAGGTCGATCATCAATTCATTCAAGAGTCTAAAGGTTTTTGGCTAAGGAGAGAGCTTTATAGATTGGGTGGTTATACAACAAAGTGTTTAGTGGCATCAAAGTAAATCGATATCTCACGGAACAAATCCCACTTACAAGAGGTGTAAGACAAGGGTGTCCTCTAAGTGCCCTCCTGTACATAATACTTGCTGAAACTTTAGGCATACAAATTAGATAAGATTTTGAAATAGAAGGGATTAAAGTCAGGGGTAGGGAAGTCTCTCATATACTAATCACAGGATGGTCCCTATATCGGATATACAGTCACTTGATCGATTATTCGAAGCATTGGATTTGTATGGGAAAGCTACAAATGCTAAGGTTAATAACCTAAGACAGAAGGTCTATGGTGTGGTAAATGGAAAAATAGACAAGATACTCCTCATCAGCTAAAATGGACTAGTTAACATGTAAAATTCTTGGGTATATATGATGTAGAAACAATTCAGCATGAAACGTATCAGGCGGTAGGGCAAAAGATGGATAGAAAAATGAAGTTCTGGTCACGAGAAAATCTCCCCTTAATCAGTAAAATATCTGTCCTGAATAGACTAATTCTACCATCAATATGGCATACGTCCGAATTAATCAGCATTTCCAAGGTCTTCTAATTGGACCTGGATAGAAAGATTAGAGATTTTGTATGGCCAAGAAGGTATTGGATCTCACTAGATAAGTTACGCATTCCAATCTCGGAGGGAGGTTTAGGACTTTTAGATGTGGATCTAAAATTAAAAACCCAACAGCTAAAATGGCTCAACTTCATCATAAGCAAGGGTAACATAGATCTAGCAGCATATGTAGCTAACAGTAATATCGGATCCAGTAATTATGATATAGAGGGAACAAATTGTCTAAAATATACAGATGTGGATGTGTCTAAAGTATACAGATATACAGAAGAGCATAAAGCATAAAGAAACCATGTTAAGGCTGTGGTTTTATTATGGAATCTATCACAAAAGAAGAGATTGGACCAGAACTAGTATATCACAACCCCAGGATCAAGGATGAAAGAGGCAATGAATTAAAGGTCAACAAAGATGCTCCACACTTTAAGATCAGTGATCGTCTTCGAGCAAGAAGGCAACCCAAGAATGCTGACGAGGAGAGGTTTAACAGAGCTGTCAAAATGATAAGGAGAAGGTTACCAAAACCAATCCTCCCGAAACCAGGATAATTTTTTTGTTATTATAACAAGGGAGAGGGAAAAGCCGCAGATGTACTGAAAATCAAAACAAAAAATATTTACATTTCTCTGAAAAGTATGGAGCAAAAGGAGTATATCAACAGCAAGATGGTACAAAAATGCATTCCTGCTCTCAATCAGGACATACAGTGGAAACGAGACGTACTTAGGCACACGTCAAAACTGTGCTCCAAAGAAATAAGGTCCATAATATATAGACAAATGAACAGGGCATATTGGAGTAATTATAATCCTAACCCTAACCCTAACCATTCCATGCAACCTATGTGCACAAAATGAGTATAGCCAAGTACACATTGTCACAGATTGTAGAGTAATGAAAGAAGCTTTTGCAGATTTTGACATCACATTGAAAAGCATTGTTAATTGTGACCTGACCTTACATGAAATGATAGTTGGATTACCTCCTATAAGCAGGGAAAATGAATGTAGGAATTTTGTGAAATTCATAATTAGAGCGACGGGGCATCAACAAAAGATTTGATAAACTTCAAAACAAAACTGCTACAGTCAATAGCTTGATCGTGAAAGCAGAATCGACGGTTTCAAAAGAACTTCACATGGCCTTTAAAAGATATAGGAAAGAAAATTCGTTAGACAAATTTCGGAATAGATGCTTAGTTCATCAAGCCCTTGGTACAACCATTGACATCAACCTGAACATCAAGAAGCTTTCCTGTACATCATAATATATAATTACATCTACTGGTGTTTACAAATAAAATTAACTACTACTTCTCACAAAAGTTAATCTATTCATTATTATCGAAGGATTAAATATCGTGACCACCGTCAATGTTGTGTTTAAAATAGGAATCATTAGCGAATATAGTAGTGAGAAGCCAATTTACATTTTAAAAGATATGTTTTGCAAGCGCTCTTATATTTAATGATTGTTTTTTTATATGCTTTCATTGACTCAGAATTTCCTTGTTCTTTTCCATCAACATCCTTAACTCATTAGTTAAATCGTGCGAAGCATTTTGAGCAAAAGTCCTTTCTCTAACCCTTTAAAATGCTTACAGTACCAGCAGAACCGTGCGCAGTATTTTGATCGAAGGTCTTGTCTATAATTCTTTCACCTGATGAATGTCACCTCATGAATGGCCCAGCTTTCTTAAAAACTCCTAACATCACCTCTGAATCATTTTTTTAATTGTTTCAATTTGCGGGGTTTTACGGAATCTTGAAATGACCGAATTGCAAACCATAATCCCTTCAACAAAGGCACACACAGTCTTACAAGATATTTGCCCTCGTTTGCAATAAAGGGTGTACGTTCGCCCTTGAAGACTAACGTCGATCATGTAGCACACATTGCGTTTTTAATCTGTCCACATGATTTTAACGTGTAAATAGCTCGACTTTCAGTGTATATATTTGTTTTATGGAGGATGCCGTGGGACGGAAGGTACTTTGCTGGTAACGATGATCTTCAGGATGGGCTCTATCTTTGCAAGTTAGCTGAAAACATCGTCCAACATGTTAATCACATCACATTTCTTCAGGTATGTAAAGCTGTTCAAATTGTGCCCAAAGGACTTCGCCTAAAGAAATCGCCTTGCATAAACTCTCAATCTGATCACTTTAATCTGAGGTGGCATAACGTTTTACACAAAGCCGAGCAAGAATTAATTACTTCACTTTTGGATGAGCATAGAACATTGTATCGTGCAGATGAATTAGCTTTTGGGAAGGATTAAGTGCGTTGTTAAGCACCCAGAACAATTGCAGAAACTTTACTATTTGGTATCATAAGCTGTTATCCTTTGTACGTAGTCGACATTTTGAGTGTTGTCAACGATGAGAGAAGAAGGTGCGAAGCCTGATAGCGAGTGAACAAGCTGATCGAATTCTCAGACAACATGAACAGTCACAAACGCAGTACGAACAAGACTTGAAGTTCCTCAACGCAGCATTGCCTGATGCATTTCCTTCTAAGGAATTTCGAAACGTAACGAATGATCGCACAAGAAGACAACGAAAACAACGACGTGAAACTGTGGCAGAAGAAGAAGATATCTGGTTGATCGTTTAATCGCAGCAAATAACCAGTTTCGAGACGAGGAAGTTCATCAAGCGACAGGTACTATCACTGAGTCTGGACGTTTGAAGGGGAAGGTTGCTTCTAAAAATGTTGTGAACTTATCTAGACGGAATTTATCTGAGGCTGAGTGTAAGGTTCCTTTGAGGGGATTAAACTTCGTGGAAACCCCACATTAGATAGATCAAGGGCAGTTGAAAGCGGATTTAGAAACGTTTGGGCGTAGGTTACGTTTAAAATGGCATTTTCGGGGGGA
>JAOBRC010565565.1:0-11145 GCA_027575255.1 Scolionema suvaense | reverse complement strand
TATTCTAACTTTTTTTTAGATATTATCTCTGCAGATGGAGATACGAGTAGGTAGCAAGAAAGGTGTTAACTTGCTTATAGTCCATGGGGCAAAGCCCATTTTTTGGAAAATCACGAGCAAATTGGTGAATAAGGTTATTGTATATCACTGGAAAGGAAATTTCACGTAGATATAGAAAATGAATGTTAATAGGTTCCACAGTGTCATCTTCACAATGAAAAATGCTGACTTCAGCATACAGCTGAGAAATTCTGTGCTTCCATGCTCAGCATAGACCATGAGCTGGAGGTCTGAAATGGTCCAGCAGCGGGACTAATAGAGACAATGATTTTTTATATCCTCTTCGTATGTAGAATGAGGTCTTATTTTGGTTAGTTTTTCGGCCTTTGTTATATCCAGCACCCTTTTTCCCAGATCACTATTTTTTAAAAATCCTCTGCATTTTGAAAAAATTCAAGTATTTTCGATCACTTTTAGTAGTTTATAACAGAGCGAATCCGAAATGCTTTATGAATAAAAAAGGATAAAGCTTTTCTGCAAAGCTCCATAATAGGTTCTAAAGTGTAATAACAGCTCTGCTTCTGAAAGTTACTGTAACCCTAGCTACCCATGGCTTTTTGGAGGCTCAAAACCCTGGGTGAGGGGGTTCATAGTGCCTCCCTTCACTTAAAACCTATTGGTGGATAACCAGGGAGCATAACACTTTGCAGAACTACACACCAGCATGCAATGAACAAGTTAGAACCAAAATTTCTTCCAAACCTGCCACCTGCAGGCCGTGACGTCATTGAAATTATGAAAAAATGGCCAATTTTTCAAGAAAATGGAGAAAATTCTGAACTGTTTTTTAATAAATCCAGATGGGGCAACCTGTGCCCTCGAGATTTGGCAAAAGTTTGTAGAAGAATGCACCATGCATGGGAAGTGGCCCTAACTTACTCCGTGATGTGGTCTGTTTATGTTATGCAGGGCAAACTTTGTCTCTCCTGTACCAGTACTAGATTAATCATGACATAGACATAATGCAGCTCAAATTTTACTTCTACAGCCCTTTTTTGTTTTTGTAAGTCAATTTTTGTAAGAATCGGGTCACAAAAATGTCCATCCAAACCAGACCAAGCAATGGAAGCCCAAGAACTTTGTGGAAAAGATGGTCCACATAATTCGAGGAAAATTCAATAAAGCAGGCGTTTGATCGAAGTAGAGAAAAATTTTGTAGGGGTGCAAATGTCCCCCACCCCCGGGAGTAGCTAGGCTTGAAAAAAATCTAAATTTAGCGTTCTAATGTCCACAAAAAATACGAATGTTGCAACGAAATATCACTTCCTTTTTTGTACCTGCATAAATTCATGCTATATAGTTTCTAACAAGTTATGGTGCAAGTTCACTTTCATTTGATTTATAATACAGAGTCAGACGCAAAAGCAAATATGGTCGTTTTTGTGTACTTCTTCAACTGTTGATAACTATTAAACTAAACCAGATACAGACCTGAACTTTGTAGGCATTCTTGCACCGGCACGTTTAAAGCGTCGACTGACATTCAATGTACTAGGTTGCATAGTTCCAGAGGTAGCAAATTTTCAAAACGGAATAAAAAACAGAGTAATAACAGAATTTACTTCCAAAGGAAAGTGTTCACTGCTACTACTGCATGTTTCAAATCAAGTGCTGAGCCAGTTGTGGACAAACTTTGTGGAGAGAAGTACCTAATGGAAATCCGACAACGAATAATGTGGTTGTATGTGCAATTTAAAGGAGAGTAATTACATATATGTGAGATGGAATGGGCATTAGGGACAGACCTAAAACCTTTCTAGAGGTTGCGTATTGGTAGTTTGTTCAATGAAAAAGGTACTTTTCATGCAGGAGTCGCTGTAGTTTCATGAAACCAAATTACCACACCATGATAATCAACTCAATGTGAGCTACCTCTGGTCAATAGGTGCTCTTTTTATTAAGAAGGCTTGCCGAGACCTAAATCAAAGGCCGGTTATTCGTGATCATCTTGATGGTAAAAATGTATTTGGGAACTCTGACACAGGTTCAAGAAGCAAAGAAAAACTTTGTACCAGGGGGTGTCTAAATTGCAACAATGTGTAAAGTCGCATTGCTTTCCATATTTTTTATATAGGCCACGCTTAGAAGTACAATCAATCTTAATGTGCTATCGTGCTGAAGTCCGACAAAATGGCAGTTTTTAGTAGAACAGAAGTTTTATGAGCCTTTTCATTGAGGATTTTTAATTTTTTTCAAACTGTCACGATCCAACCCCCAAACTTGTAAAAATTGCTCAAACTACTTTTACAAACGATGCCGTTCTGAATCTATCAGCTCCAGGACAGATCAAGAAAATTAACATAAAGTCCACGTTTTCATTGGCTATATTTTTACGTCCTACAGAATACGCACTTCGCGTGACAGAATTGTGAATTGTATTTTGGGTCTAAGAAAATATGACGAAGTGAGCCACCTTTCTTCCGTCACGATTTGGAAAAAGAGCTTCCCATAGTAGTAAATTATAAACTGGAAGGTAATGTAGAGCATCTCTCTCTAAAGAAACTCTCTGTCGATATACAGACAATAACTCATATTTCCGAGTTTCCTTCATAGGGTCTACAGAGTCTTTGGAGAGAAGGCGCTATGCTTAGGGAGCGAAAAACCGACATTTTATGCATCTGTCCACAGCATTAAGATCTACTCCACTTATAGCATTTTAGACCAACTTGCACACTTTCTAGCAATGATTAAAGTGACACACACCTCTTTTGAAGACTCTAAGACTGCTTCTCAGCACCAGATGTTTTGAAATTCTAAATTGTATAAGGTCAGATTCGTTGAATGAGGGTCTTCCAAAAAATGAAACGTGATAACATCGGTGGTGGTACCCCATAGGACTCGCACGAAAACCTAGAAAGTATTCCCGAAAGATATACCGCTTGGCACCGGCAAAGCCGAAGTCAACTCTTCCCAAATATGATGCACGGTTCATAACCCAAGTTATTAATTTGCCCTGATGATTCACACCAGAATTACGAAAACCTGTCATGCCTTGATATATTATGAAAAATCCCAATTAAAAAGCCATTTTTTGATGTAAATTGCAACTTGCAAGCCAACAAGATTTTCCCCAGATATAAGGCATGGTTCAAAACATGGCGTGTGTTGCTTTTTTATTGATTCACATCAAGGTATGAAAACATCTGATGAGCAGTTCTTGAAATAATTTGAGAAAAGCCTTAAAATAGCCATTATGGGACGTGAACTACCTACTGCAGGCCCAAAGCGAACTTCCCCAGTTATGACCCATAACATATAGGTAGTGTTGCACCTACGATTCAAACCAAAATTAAAAAAAAAGGTAATGAAGCCTTACCCAAACCATTTGAAAAAATCTGCAAAATTGCTGTTTTTTGCCATTGTCTTAGAAACGACCACACCAAAGTGTAATGAGACGTTTCCCAAACATTTAACTTGGCCTACTATTTTATTGATACTACCCCTAAGGTTCACACCCAAAATTACAGAAACTAGTGAAGCGCTCCTGTAGTAATCTGAAAAAACAGTTAAATTGCCACCGGCAAGCGGAAAGAGATACGACACATGACCCTGTGTCTTAACCATTCTTGCTCTGAAGTTCCACATAAAAAAAGAACGGATGGATGGATGGATCTTGTATTTTGAAAGATCCTAAAAATGGCCATTTTTTTGCATAAAGTGCCACATCCAATAGGAACGAAATTTGTTTCACAAATCCGGTTACATGACTTTGGTTTGATAATTGGTCTCAACCCTTATGTCAAACATCAGAAATATACAGTACATTGAGCTGTCATCCAAAAAGGTGTTGATGACAGACGGATGGACAGATCTCATTTACAGGTTTTTTCTGCGAACGTGAGAGTCCAAAAACGGAAAATATGTTCACAAGTGCTACAAGTTTTTTTTATAAGAACCCTCATTTTGAGAGCAAGCCTTCGTGTTTTGCAGAGGAATGGATGCATCTGGTCTCAGGTTAGAGTGGTGGTGCTAGTGGCTTTCCTACAGACCTGATCCTACATATGGAAGCGGCCTCTCTCTTACCGAGGAAATTGTTATCTTTCATTCACACTTGCAGAGATTTGTTGCTGCATTAGTAAACCACCTTGGATATTGTTTCGGGTGATTGAACTGATTTCAGAAATATACAGTTCATTGAGCGGTTATCCAAAAAAGTGTTGCTGACAGACGGATGGACAGATCTCATTTATAGGTTTTTTCAGTGAAGGTGGGAGTCCAAGAATGGAAACATGTTGTAAACCATTAGTACATTACCTTGGATATTGTTTCAGATGATTGAACTGATTTCCTGCAGCTGCAGGCAATGTGAAGGTGACTGCTTGTGTTCTAGAAATGGTTTCCAATGCACTGATGACCCTTGCTCATGCAGTCAATGTGGTAATCAATACAACATCGATTCCAATGAAGATGATGAGTCAGATTCTGATGATGATAGTGATAGTGACATAGACAATGAGTAGAAGGACTAGATTTTGGTTTTCGATTTTATAACTGAGTTGAAGATGCTTTCACGCTCTTTTCCACATAAAGCTTTTGAATGTTGATGCAGCATGTATCAAACTATATCGCAGTGTGTGGTTTAGGAAAGAGTAAAAGGAATTGAGTAAAGATCTGACCAAGCTTGTTTTTAGTATGCTCTGTTCCCTTCTTTGATTTTGCTAGTATGATCAGTACCATATCATATATTTGTAACTAAGTTCAGGCAAATGCAAACAGTATGGCATATAAAACGTGTATCTGATCAACGAATTCTTCTTAACATCAAAGTTGAGTGGTAACTATCGTAGATAGCATATTAAGATAGTTAATGCAGAGGTAAGACTCATAACTGTGATATACTTAGCCAAAAACGTGATTTTACGCATTTATGCTGACATCAGCGTATTTTTCTGTGAAGATGACACTTTCAGGCCTATTAACTTTCATTTTCCGATTCTACGTGAAATTTCCTTTCCATTGATATGTATCAACTTTATTCACCAATTTGCACATGATTTTTCGTCTGGCTCATGGACTAGTATGTTATACTTAATTTCTGTAGATGAGGTTTCCAACCTATCACTGAATGATCTGTCATCTGGTAAATCGAATGCTATGGTTGAGATTGGCAGTAAAACAGGTGAGAATCGTGACATTCTGTCCCTTATCCTGAGATATTGAAATGATGATTGTCACAGATGCTTTTGTGAGTGCTATTTCTTTTCGATTAAGGGATTGTGATGTCCTGCTAGTCCCTTATGGAACGCCATAGATTTTTTACCTCTCTGTTTTAGGCCAAGCAGTACAGTTTTATGGTGTGAAAATAATTTTCTATCGTATCCGGGGACTGTCTCAATCAATGCATTCATTAATATGTATAAGGATTTATGTGTGAATATTGAAGGGAGAAAAACAAAATGCAACAGAAAAATATTGTCAGAAAAAGAAGGAAATTATGCAATAAAAATAATCTCTGCTGATGCTCATCAGGCCTTGCATTTCTCCTTGTTTCAGGAACCTGAAGCTTTGGTATCGGAGCCAGCCTTTGCTTTTATGGTTTTTGTATCTCTTTGCAACAATATGCTTCTCTTCTGGTATTTAGGAACGTTCAAAGTGAAGGCTGGTATGGCACAAATGGCTAAGGGAGGAATCATAATGGATGTCGTGAATGCTGAGCAAGCTCGTATTGCTGAAGAAGCTGGGGTAAAATTACCAGTATTTACTTATTCTTCAAATATTTTTGCATCTTGGTACTTGTCTTTAAAAGTAGAAGCTTGCCCCTAATCAGCTAGCCAATAATGTATGACTGCACAATAAGAGTTGGAATTCGAATCAAATATGACCATTCGTTTTTTATGTTGCGTGTTTTGTTTCTGCTATAACATACTTTGTTATTCTTTACAGGCTTGCACTTTGATAGTTTTTTAAAATCTTCCAATTCGAAGAGTTGGCCAGTCTGAAATGAACTATTAGAATCTAATATGACCAGTTCTGACTTAGTGACATATTTTGTTATTCCTTCCAGGCATGCGCTGTCATGGCACTTGAACGAGTTCCGGCAGACATCAGACGGGATGGTGGTATTGCTCGAATGTCTGATCCGAAGGTATGCCTAAGTCATTCTATATGGCTTTTTCGATTAGTTTCTATGCAAGTTATTATGTTTCGTGATGTCATAAAATGCTACTTCTTGTTAAACTATCACTTAAGTTGGGACAATAGGACCTATTCTATGGTTTGGTTCGGTTCATGAAGTATTGCTTTTATGATTCCTATGGTCGTCAAGTCAGTGACAAGTGAAAACGTATTTCTCTCATTGTTTACAACAGCAGCAAAGTCCAAGCCATTCTTCCAGACAAGCAGAAATATACTGGCCAATGTGGGAGTTGTAAAGGGAGGCATACAGAAGGTGTTTCCGGACCGAGAGCTTGGCAGCAGGGTGGGAAGGGGAGAGGGGCAGGTGTATTCCGAAAATTAGGGATTGGGGGTTCCAGAAAATTGGGTGCTTGGTAGATATTCTATTTTCAGGGGGAGTTTTTCTTAGCCAAATTTTGGGGTGGGGTTGGGGGTTGGGGGTTGATGCTCCGTGCAACGCTATGTAAAGGATGTGAAAGTGGGTGGAATTGAGCAAATTTCAAAATCCAAGGAAAATATGTCTGTTGGCTGTGCTAGTATATTCAGGTTTCATGCTCTTTTAGATGATCAAAGAGATCATTGATGCTGTTACGATTCCTGTCATGGCGAAATGCAGAATTGGTCATTTCGCAGAAGCTCAGATTTTGCAAGCGCTGGGTGTGGACATGATCGATGAATCTGAAGGTAAGATTGAAACATTGATGTTTGCATGTTTTCATGTGCTTTCATGTGCCATATTGATCCTCTTGTTATTAGTAAAGTTCCCTGAAGCCTGCTTACCTCCCTTTATTTTACTGTAAACGATTGCCCCGAAAATTTGGTAGACGTTTAGACTTAACACTGATGAAAATCGTGCATTAATTGAAGACTAAAAGGCGTTGTTGTGCTTTGTTTCCTGTATGACGATGGACACATTTTACGTGTTTTTCATTGTGAATGCGGATACAATGGTTACAATCCCACTTGACAATTTATCATTACAATTGACAATTTTGGAAGGTAACTAAAATGATAGATTGTTTGTGAGAAGGAGTGTAACCCTGACTTTTTGACTCTCCTATTGTATATCTAAGACACACAACACGTGTAGTAATTCTTTACGATAAGGTGCTGGATGCACATATTATTAATATTCTTTGATTTCACCATCTATAAATCTCTCATTGCCTCAACTGTGTTTTGGGGTCTTGATATCGTGTTATGGTTCTGTTTTCCAGTGCTGACTGCTGCTGACGAAGTGAACCACGTGGACAAGACGCAGTTTACTGTTCCTTTTGTTTGTGGTGCACGTGATCTTGGTGAAGCATTGCGACGGATCGCGGAAGGAGCAGCCATGATCAGAACTAAGGGCCAAGCTGGAACTGGTATGCAATTTCATACGTTGGAGGATTATTATGTTCTGCTTGTTGTTATACAATACTGTCCAGGCTCTCTTGGGATGAATCCTTTCATTGCATCTGGTGCTTTCACCAGAAATTTTTTTATCAAGTCATGTTTACTAAACGATGGCACACTGATTTTAAGATTATGAGTCAGTGTTTAAATCGCCAGAATAGAAGTGGTAGCCTGTCAGCCTTGAAAATCTGGAAATGGCCTGTATTGAAGTTGCACCTGGAAAAGCTGGAGACCTGTTTGAGAGAGCTGTACCTAAAAACGTGATTGTATGTAATTGGCCATGCCTCACAAAGCGGTCACTAAATAATTGCTTTTTTATTACTCATTGGTAGCTAGTTAGTATGCAATGCAATCCCAGTGTTTACTAATTTCAATGGTGTTTCGGAATATAAGAACGCGATCTGTGCGAAAGAAAACCTGGAAAATCTCGCCACTTTTGCCTACCTGCCTTAGAACGGAGTATGTTTTTCTACAGAGAATTCCTGGAAAGAAGCCACCAGGCAGCATTTCTGGAACCCTGGAAAATTCGTTATTGGAGACAGTGTCCATGTTGCAGTTGATGAATTGTATTTTGGTGAATGCTTGATGAAAGTGATTCTTGTGGTTTTGAAGGAAAAATCGTTTATACCGTGCCATTTATGCAAAGATGAATGAATCTTCCAGTCTCTGATTTCTTGCATCATTTTTTATCAAATTTATCAAATTTCTACCTTCGAAGTGCCTCAACTAAAATTAATGAAACACGGGTGGGCTCCCTATTGTTTTTTCTGTTTATAGGTGTGGAAAACATAATGACTGGACAAGAACAGTATTCAAGTTTTCATTACCCTTACCTCTGTTTGACAACTGAGGACGTATTTTTTGGCTTCCACATGAGTATACGTTCATGGCAAGTTGTATTCTTACACTCAAAAGATTTTTGTAGCAATTTCAGGTCTTCACCAAGAAATAAGCGTACACAGATGAATTGGTTAAATCAATCTACTCATCAGTGCATGTTCACAATTTTTCTTAGCACACATCTGAATATGAAACAGATTCCTTTTTACACCATTTTGTTGTTTTTTTTAACCAACTTTGTTTTGTCTTTATAGTGTAGTATTTTCAGGACAGGATTTCCTGCTCTTCTACGTTTTGAGTATTTTTCACTCTGCTTTTTGTAAAGGTAATGTTACTGAAGCAGTTCAGCATGCACGCGCTATTCGACAGCAGATTCGTCAAGCTCAACTTATGGATCCTTGCGAGCTGTATGCGTACGCGAAAGAGCTTCGAGTGCCGGTTGATTTACTGAAGAAAACTGCTGAAATGGGACGCTTACCTGTTGTTAACTTTGCTGCTGGTGGCTTAGGTGAGTAGGGTGACCGTAAGACTGACTATTGTTTGCTTTTCTCTAAAACCCGCTAACAAATAATGTCATCGAATTATCGAATTGTATTCCGTGATTGCTGGCAAATTCTAATGAGACGATGCACATCACGAATGGAGAAAAAAAAATCTCTTCCGAGGATGTTGATCAAGCTTCGCATTTTCCGCGTGTCTTATTCCGGCTTTCTGATAGCGTAGATTGTCTATTAACCTTGATCTGATGAAACGGACTATGCTAGTCAAGGTGACCGTGGAATTCCTTCATAATTTTTTGCCATCCATCGTAATTATGCCATAGATGTTAAGCTTGTAACGTTTTCTGTCTGTTATGGAGATGGTACCAAGTTCTCTAATTTTAAAAAATCCCATGTGTTTGATACTCCCCTCCCCCTTTTTTCAAAGTTTTCCGTCCCCCTTACGAGCTTCAAGCCTCCTAAGGCAGTCAAAACGTATTAAGGATATATGCAGGATTCACGTTTTTTTTTAAATAAGAAACACGTTTATAAGAAACATGAGGCTCAAGTGCCCTGAAAATTAAGAAACATCTAAGAAACATGCTCAGGCTAAAAAAAATTACATTCACATGCAAGTTTGTTGTAGGAGCAGCTGGTGGAGCACTCACATCCCTTCAATAAAAGTAATTTCCTTGTCATGAGCAAGACCATTCAGAAACCGGCTTAGGCATACATAAGTGAACACAGAACGTGTGCTGAATGTGTTGCTCATCTTTAGTGGATCACATATATTTTGTTATGGGAATCATAAAATTGGTCGAAGGAAGGTTTTATGGACAACCCGATATTTAAGAAACGTTTCAGGCTCAAATTAGTGAAAAATTAAGAAACATTTAGCCTAGCTGATGTCTTTGTGTTTCTTATAAAAAAAAAGTGTATATGTCGAAGGAATAAAATGAATACGAACGTATCAAATCAGCAAACAAATATTTGAGGTAATCCTGAAAATACCCAATTGGTACTGATAAGTCCGAGTCAATGATGGTGTTAGCAGTTTGCTATTCGATGAAGTACCCTTTGCATTTTTCTGAAACTTTTTTTCGCCTACTCTCCCCCCGTTTTAAGAAAGCGGGAGGGGATCGCGCTATGATTGAATTCTGTATCCATATAATCGGGATGCTGATGAAAGACTATGAATCTCCTTAAAGAACAGACGACTGACTACCTTTTTATGTACCGGACAATTGATGCTTCTCGTATCTCAGTATTTTATTTGTTTGTATTCTACAGCAACTCCTGCAGATGTCTCGTTGCTCATGCAACTCGGTATGGACGGTGTATTTGTTGGCTCTGGCATCTTCAAATCAAGCGATCCGGTGCCACGCGCCAAAGCCATGGCTCAGGCTGTGACGTACTACAACGATCCAGTCAAGCTTATGGAGCTGAGCACCGGACTCGGTGAAGCGATGTCTGGACCGACAACTAAAGAATTGAAGCAGTTCCGATGAGGTGTTATCTTGTGAGAAATGTGTTTTGCCTAAAAGTTCTCGAATACGCCTATTTATTTTGTAAGAAACCGCTGAGGGACCTTGTACTGAAAGTTTCTTAATTATTGGAGGTTTTAGTACAGAAAGTGAATTGAAATTTTTGAAGCCCAGCCCCTGATTTTTTGTAAAAGTGTTTCTTATAAAGAGAATTTCCGTAATTGTAATAATAATTCCATATTCACCCCGTTGATGGACTGCTCCATGGAGTTGTACTTCCAGAGCCCATACACATCTATCCTCCGTTTTTTTGTCCCAGCAAATATTGCATTCTGTAACCAAGGAAGCATTTTCGAGGATTTACTGTGTTCATGTTATCGTTGGCCGGTTGATTAGCTTTAACTGTGGTTCATTTATTCATGTGCCAACCTGCCGTGACCGTAGCCATGTTTATGGACGCATTCACATTTGACTCGATTTTGTCCCAGAAAACAACCTAAAGCTATTCTGGTATGTTCTGTCTCGTTTATTCCTGAGTTCGATTGACAGTATTTAAACTTGCATATCTTTGTGCAGTGCACGTTTTCAGAATTTCCTGAGATTCATTGTACTGCTTATTTCTCTTGCACTCTATTTGCCAAACTAAAAGAAACAACGTATGGGCATTTGGTAACTCATCCTCGCTTCCATGCTATTTGATTATGTGTACCCTATATACGGTAATGACTCGATTAAGCCCCCGGGGGCTTATTCGTCAAAAGTGATTTTGGGGC
>JAOBRC010565454.1:0-11145 GCA_027575255.1 Scolionema suvaense | reverse complement strand
GGAAAACCGTGTTGATTCTCTATGGTTTCGTGAGGAAAGACCGACTAAGATGGCGACGAGTGTGACAATGTTCATATACGAAAAATTATGTGAACAAATTATCACTGACCAGAAAAATAAGTGTACACAACATTTTCTCATCATTATCTTTCATATTAAAAAAAAAATTGGGCACTCATTAGTTCTCCTTTAAACATGGTTTGCTCATTTGAAGCTGGTTGCTGCTTGGCAGAGGTTTGTTATTAAGAGAGGGAGGTTATCTTGCTGACTAGTAGAACTGGATCAGAGATTGAGAGCAACCTGTTTAATGAAATACTTTACCCGGCTAAAGTGACAAAATTTTTGGCTTGGTGACGGAAGTTTAGACCAACGAATAATGTCTCCTAACTTTTTTAGGGTTTCTTTTAGCAAAGGTGGGTGACATGGACAATTTTTTGACCTAGTGGGGAGAATTTTGTTTTATTGTGAAGTGCACGAGCTTTCGCTAAAGAATCAAGGCAAGTGACTTTATTATAGAAGTTGGAATGTACGAAGCAGAAAGATGGGTTGCAGATACTAGAGGGGAATGGAAGATTATTTTGAATCAGTATCAATGCATAGTGTGCAGAGGGTTTGAATCCCCCTTCTTGGTCAATCCCCCCTCCCCCCCTTTTTGGCATCCCCTGCCTTTTTAAAGATTGAAAACCAAGTGTGTGGCGGTAGACTGCTGATCAAATTTATATCCTTGTGGTGAAATGTATGATGCTGTTTGTTGATAATTTGCCATTTGTATTTTCTAGGTTGCGCCCCACCATGAAACAGGCAGTGGAGTTGGGGGCATACGCAGTGCAGTGTAAGTATTCTTGTTGTGATTCATATTTCGGAACCATTAAGGACACATGTTTTGACTAGAAAGCTGAAGAGCTGGTTTTACTCAACTTGATGAAAATACGAAAGATTTTTTTTGGTGATGGTTTTCCCAATTGGTAGCACTTTTCGTGTAAAATAATGATCAAATGCATTGTCTTACCAATACTTTTTCTAAATTGATTTATTTTTACCACAACTTGACAGTTGTCGCCCAGACAAGGCAGTGTCCAAGGCTGAGAAATTTCGTTTGAAAACGGCTTTGAATTTGTTCTATGTTGCACTTCTTCAGTTGACTTTGTGTTGCAACTAATTCTTCGAAACCATTATAGAGTAGCATAGATCATGACATTGTTTTATTTATCTATTAATCAGCTTAGCATGTCCTGTCTTGCAAGTCATGGACAGCATAGGAGAGTTATATATTATTGACCTGTGGGATAAGACCTGCACTACCTTCTAAAGGCTATTCCAGGTGCATGAGATATTGTTCAATCTTGATAGCAAAAACTACAGCCTCAGCCTATTACAGTGTATGACTGCACTCTCTGCCCTTTCCACCACCCCTGACGCCATTTTGCTTGGGGCTTGACGATTATTGGCATGGCTTATAAAGTTTGAGGTTAAAAACTGTTGGGCCTGATCACGGCCTCTCATAGTTGTGGTATCACTTGCTTAGTCAGGCTTCCCCAAAATTTTCCTGGGAGAAGGAGAAACCGTTCTTGCTAATCATTCTTGCGTTACGAATGATGTGACCGAAAGCTTGACGAATGTAGCTTGCCCAATCCTGCATCGGAATGATCCCTAGTTAGCCAACCGTTTTAACTTATCTGATACTAGTGGTGTTCATTTGTGTCCTAATGCATTCATTGCGAATCGAAAATTAGAAAAAAAGACCTACAGTTGGTCAACTTGCCGGGTGATCAGACAACTTTTTGTCAGGTCCGACTGAAGTGCCACTTACCATAACCAAGAACAATCACTCGCCATAGCGAAGGTTAGAAGACCATTGGCCCTGCAGGTATATTCCACATGCTTTGAATAATCCTCAAATTGTTCATTGAGATAAACAAAATAATCCCTTCTTCAGCTTGAGTGAGTGGCCATGGACAACATTAGCAAAGCAGTTCTTGCTACCGAAGGAAGCAAGTGGCCGACAGGAAAAAATGAATCCGACTGGCACCTAAGGGAAATGCTCAATGCATTTGTCCTAAAAAGAGAACTGCGTATTATGACCATGGATGTATGACGATTGCTTACAGCAAAACCGCAGGATGAAATGATTGTTCATAGAAAAAAACCCTGTTTTTTGTTTTGATGGTTACCCAAAATAAATTTTGATGGTTGCCCAAAATAAATTTCAGTGAGAATTTTGACTGTCTCTATTACTACTTTTGCGGTTGAAGCTGAGTAGTATAGGCTATGCTCTTGTTAATACGGAAGAACATACTTCTGATGGTCAAACCAAGAAACGAGAAAGATATGAGTGTTCTTGATCGAATAAAGAAAGAACTGTATCGCAAAAGAAAACATGTCTAACCATCAAGCAAATGAAAGAAGAAGGAATGTGGGCTCAACTGAATAGAGAAAGGAATGCTTTTTACTATCAAATCTCACCCAGCCGCACAATTCTACCTAGTAGGCGAGACGTGGCTCATTGCAATGCAATAGCATTGATTAATTAATTGAAATTCAAGCGATACCATTGATAAACTTTAAAAGTGTTATTTAAAACGCTGGTTTAATTTGACACACAAATAATTTAACTTCCTGGCAAATGATAATCGTCAATGGGGGACATCATATCAAAACAGATCGATGTCAAACAAATGTCCTGCACTAAACCTGTCATCTTAAAACCTTTCCTTTGTACATAGAAGAACAGATCGATGTATATTGCCTTTTATAAGGGAATATTTACAAGAACTGGAACGATGAAAATTGCCCTGGATTGCTTTCAAATTTGGTAAATTGGCTTGTGGATTCTACTTGTGGTGGAAATTTTTGCTTCCGGTGTAGCAATTCTTTCAACGTGTTTCCTTTCTTTTTCACATGCTCATTCCAATTCTCTCTTATTCGTAAGTCACTCCTTGGTGATTATAAACACCTACACAAAGACGGAAGTTTTCTGGAAGAAGCCAGCAGTCCAGATGGACCAATTAAGGCATTTGTTTTTTGCTTTGTATTATTCTGGACAAAGTTTTTATGGTATTCTCAGGATATTTTTTGCATTTCTGTGGGTGTCAATGTATTTAACCTTATTCAACCTAAATGGGGCAGCTTTCGCCCCCCCCCCCTCTTCTCTTCCTCTCTGTCCTCGTTTTGTCTTAAATTGCTGCTATATCTCTTACTTTAGTGACTTGGAGAGTTTCTAAACGTTTTTAGAGGTCTGATGATTGAAAAAAGAACTTCTAAACTTTTTTTCTTGTGGTCCATGTTCCTTTTGTTGTATATGTGTACAGTGAAAAATCACATTTTGGGTTTTATTTTCTAAACTCTTGAGCCACCTGTAATCAATGGAAAGCTCTCATCATAAATTACTCTTATGGTTGTGCATTAGAAGCATGTCTGCTGCAAGCATAAGAAATTAGATTTTTTTTTTTCGAAAATCGCTCTGAATTCTATGCTCATATTCCTCATTGATATGTAACTTGACACTAATGCAAAGAATGCTTCCAAATGTGTGCAAAGTTTAATCACTCTCTGATGTGCATTTCCGAAATACCGAATCTGTCCCTATGCCCCAAAGGCATCAAAAAGCCGGAAGTGGGACTTGTTGTTCTGACTAAGATAGCCTGAAATGTGTATCACCTTAGAGCCACACCAAGAAATGATCCTTGTAGAATTTTTCGAACAGTCTCCAACTGGCAAAAAAGCTATC
This sequence comes from Scolionema suvaense, assembly GCA_027575255.1. NCBI lineage: Eukaryota > Metazoa > Cnidaria > Hydrozoa > Limnomedusae > Olindiidae > Scolionema > Scolionema suvaense. Next base: position 7,418 of record JAOBRC010565454.1, on the reverse strand, counting down.
CATTTTTGGTAAATTTCAAACATCTTTGTCTTAACATTTTGGCCCTGAACTCAGCCCTTTCGGCCCTTAGCCCTTTCGACCTTAAACTCAAAAACCGCAGGCTATGCCGGTTAAAATTGTTTATGCCATTTCCAAGCTAATGTTTTTTATGCAATTTAAGAAACTGCGAATTGATTCCTTGTATGTATTCTTGATTTTGAACAGGGGTGCTTTTATGGAGTGACTGACACTCAGTGTCTGTATTGGCTCCATACTTTCGTATCGCAGATTGATGGTCACATCCATGTCTGACTTGAAGTCATAATCATGAAATAAATGTTATTTACTAACTTGCTGCTCTTGTTTGCGACATTTTGAAAACTGATCAGTTTTGGCAACATTGCCCCCTCCATGTGCGCTCATTGCTTCTACACGTTCAAAATCTCTGGAAAATGATCTACACTTTCCTTTTTTTTTGAAACTCCTGGAACAAAGAAATATGATCCTTTGAATAAGGAGTTCTATTTGCCGACGGCTTTAGAAATGTACGATATATGTATTTAAAAATTTGAATTAGCACCCCCAAATATTACAAACATCTGATTGTTAGTCATGTCACATTTCATGAGTTTTATCTCATCTGTTACTTTTATAGCTGAGCTTGGAGACTTCGACAACACGATTCACAGTGGATTATACATATCAGAATTTCGACTTGTTCCTAATCAGGTACGTGTTCTGTATAAGCAGTAAAGGCTGCTGTTAATTGATACTGTGTTCATCATCACTCCTGTGCATTGCTCGGAACAAGTTTAACATTTGCTCTCTGAAGCCAATTATTGTCCTTCATGCTTCAGACCAGGCAGCAATAGGTTGACAACTGGCAATAATAACTTTCCAAGGCTTCGCTTTAAATTTAACATGTACACAACTTTCTGGACCGTTCCAATTTTTTTTTACTTAATTTAACCCAGGAAGCTTGTAATAACGACTGGGAAAGGTGGCAACAGGATTGCTGAGTAACAATATAGCAGGTGATTCTTGTTGTTAGTAGTTAATAATTACCTTACACACACAAGTTTCATATTCATTGAAAATGACAATGAAGAGAGTATTAAACAACTGCAGCTGAAGTTGTTAGAGTATTGTGCAAGTTAGTAGCAACATAAATTGTATGAGAATGCATCTCTTTGCCCCCAAATTTTTCTCTCCAAGAATTTTTAGCCAAGCCGTTTTAGTAGAATATTTCGGTCATATATTTGACCCTTTTTTCTTCAATATGAAACGTTGAGGCGAACTTGAAATGTGAGATCTGTGGTAGAAGTAGCCATCTGATTAAAATAAAATATTTTATTGATATAAATTATATTCCAAGTAAGAAATTATTGCGAGAAAGTCATGCTTTCATACCCAGTTCAAGTCCCATTTTCGGCCCTATGATCCTTGTACAGATTTCCCTGGAGAAGCTTTAGTAAGTAATGTATACCACCTGTCATGAGATGTGGGACTCTTCTTTGCAATTATTTGGTAAAAAAGTACCCTTGTTTAGTAGAGTAGAGCACCGCAGCTAGAGATTGTTGTATAGTATGTTTTATGCCGTATCAAAGTTGCTGGCATCTACGTATCTTTTGCCGCTGATATTAGCTTTCTATGATCCGTTGGTTGCAACCTACTTTATTTTGATATTTTCGATTTGTGTACTGACTGCGTGGGTATGTCTCAGTAAAATAACCAGGTAGAACTGTAGCAGCAGCCATGAAAAACATTACGTCAGTGCTATCTAGTGTCTGCCGGGAGATCATGACTTCGTCATGACCAGACTTCAATGTCTGTACAATCTGAAGCGTGGTATGCAAAGTTGTATGAGCTCGAAGGAACTTATATTCGCGAAAACTATTGTTTATGGACTTGCTGGATACATTTTTATGCTGGCCTCACCCTTTTTGTGATAATACTTATCTAACTCTAAAAGACTGCTCTTGATTCGTAATTTTTGCAACATAGTCAGTTTTCTGTTGATTCATACACTGCGCAGTGACAGAAAATGGTTGACTATGAACTGTTTCAACTTAGGAGGATGACTAAAAACAGAAAGTTTCAAAATGGAATAGCAGCTTTTCGAAGTTGACCTATCCAAAAAAGAGCTCCATGGATGGCTTATCATGGTGACAGTCTGTACTATCCTTCCTATCTGAAGCCATTGGTTTTTTAGGAATTAACCAAAACAAGTGCACAGAGTCATGGCCACCTTATAATTAGTAATCTTGTAAGTGTAAAGGCTGGATACTATTCTGATGGAAAATAGATTTCCGAATCAAAAAATGGTTCTAAAAACTACCGAATCAGTGATGATGCAAAGCTCTCATGGTTTATGGAGATCGCCTAATATGGCCTGAATGTGTTCAATTCGCTATCTAGTCACCTGAATTCAGATGATATAGATTCAATTGCCAGCATGATACTTATCTTACATATACCTCGCCTTCCATAGAATCTCCAGTATGTAAAGTCAACTAATTTTTGTCACAAGCCTGTCGAACAAACGGTGTTGTGACAAGTGGCTGTTAGTGATGTATTTGACAACAGCCTGTTTATTGTTGACGGACCCATGCATAATCCGAAGTAATGGAGTAATGGATAAATTCATCAAGAGAGAAATGCATGGGTAATACTCTTATCCTGAGCTGTGGGGATTTCCTCTGCTGATTTGACCTATCTCTATGAGTCCATTCTTTACAGTTATCCCGCCTGTATGGTGACTATAATTCAGTTTGGAGACTGTGGTCTCAACAGGGACACAGCTAGATTCAACTGCGACATCGACTTGGTCTGGAAATAAGTTCATCCTGGAATTGTATTCAGAGGTACTGTAAAGAGTGGGGAACTTTTTGGTTTTAGAGTTATGCTCGGCAGGTTGCTGAGGAAGACACTTTCAAAGGTGATTATAGCTTTCTGTAGGCACAGAATCTGTCTGGTGTTAATGGATGTCCAATCAATGCTATAATTTGTCCTAGTTACTGACATTGTATCAGAATTTATGAGAGTTGGGACCTTTCTGATATAGAGTGGTAGTGGAAAAATATACCTGCTGTTTCAATTAATGAGAGTTTGAAGCAATGTGAGACTCAAGTGAAATATATTGGTTGTTAAAAGAGTATCACAGATTTTCATGTGCGTTTGTATGATTCTATGGCATCTAATTTTGATGTGGTGCAGGCGAAATAATGAGATGTATTAATCTGCATATTTTGTGACCTGCTGGCTCCCTTAAGATGTTAATCCTTAAACCACGCAATGATTGGAAAATTGATGTAAAAACTTTCATTATTTTTTTGGAAAACTTTAGCAGGTCATAACTTTGAACTGCTCTAGGTAGAGCTGCAAACTAATTGTGAATCAACGTAGATTTGCCTGTTGTTTAAAAAAGCTGTCAATCTTGACTGATCTATCCTATCTATAGTTGTGCTCTACTATGGCACGCCAAATTCAACTTTATCTCTGAGACGTCTGTATAGGCATTTAAATCTAACTTTATAATATATGTAATATAGTGTGTATATTCTATAGTATTTTTTACGTATTCAAATCTAAATTTATATGTTAAGACATTTGAATCAATTTTTTTGATGAAGGTGATCCACTTTTCAATGATTTCTCTCTCAGCCACACTGTATTCGTCTTGGTGTTTACTAGAACATTCATATTTCTTTTTCCTAGTTTTTTTGGTTTCGAGCACTGTGCAAATATTTTGCGTTCCAAATTCTGACGCATAGAGTTTCACATGTCACTGGTTTTCTGGAAAAGTTTATTCTTAACTTCGTGCTGTGGGATACAGTTCCTTTGAACATGATATGGATGATGCTTGATGCCATATTCCATTGATGTTTGTGTATGCTAGAACATGTTGTGAGCGTGTGAACAAAGTTCATTAGAAAGATGGTGACATGTGTTTGAAATTAATGTTAAGTCATGTTTTTTTTTAAATTTTTTGTTTTTGGCTTAGTATGTCAATTTTTTTAGTAATCAGGTTTTTATGCAGAACAGATGAGTTGATGCATTCTATGCAGTGCTGCAATTTTATCCCAACTTCTCAAGTGAGGCCTTCAAAAGTATTCTGCAGGAGTATTGTGAGTTATATCAACTTTGATACCAAGTTAAGTTTAATGACTTCCTACGTTTTGTGACGTAAATATAAATTAAGGTGTTGCAACCTAGCTGTTGCATCTTGTTTATATTGTGTCAACTAAAATGTGAGTGAAAATGCCTCTAGATGGTCACCTTCGAGACACTTTCAACCATTTTCATAGCCTCGATTGTCATGAACTCTGTCAGGTATATGGAGGCAAGCACAAGTGTGCATAATTAGATGATCTGCAGAAGTTGTGAAAAGGGTTAATGCTTTGTGCAAGCATTTCAGTAAAGACCGCATCTTCATTCTGACTCCTTTTTTGTGCTGAAGTAGGGCTTGCTATTAATTGTTGTATATAGCAGTGTTTAATAGTAATGACTTGATTAAGCTCTCGCGCGCTTAATGCCATCTCTGGTATTGGAGTTTCTTATAAGTGAAGCTTTTTTCTTGCGTTCTGAATGGATGCATAAAACAATGAAGGAAGAGATCAACAAGTGCTGTTTATTACAAGTTTTTGTAAGGATTTACCTTTAGGGGATTTATTTTTGCGTGGACTATTTTTTTGCGAATTTTGCAAATTTCTGCCAAATTCACAAAATTAAATCCTCGCAAAATTTATCAAAATAACGTTATAACCTGACCTAAAGCAAAGGCAATTAATTTTTTGATCTTTAAATAATAGCAGTTTGCTTGGGCTCGTTTTTTCTCTCAATGTGCATATTGATAACTTCCTCCTTTTCTTTTGTTTATGCGCATTCGCTTAATTACTTCCACGCACTTTCTCCGAAAATTCCAGATGCACCAAAATAAATCCACGCAAAATGTCCCAAAAATTGGCCTCGCAAAAATAAGTCGACGCAAAAGTTTATCCCCTTAAGGTAACTATTTTCTTTCGATGACACTTCCAGTGGTGGGGGCTTATTCGAGGGTGTGGGCTTACTTGTGGGAAATTGGTTTTGTGGTTGGGGCTTATTCGAGGGTGTGGGCTTACTTGTGGGAAATTGGTTTTGTGGTGGGGGCTTATATCAAGGTTCATTTTCTGAGGAGGGACCCTCATTGAATCTTCATGGTGGACTAGGATACCTGTATTAAAAGGATCCATTGTTCTCTTGTTTACTGTATGTGTTGGAGCGATCATCCCAGATTGTGGTTTGGTAGGATCTCTTCAATGCGCCTAGTGGTTACTAAGTTCTTGGCTAACAGTATAATCTGCCTTGGATTAATCTGTTTGTGTGCTCTTATGCTGATAGGCATCTGCCATTTGTTATATTTGTTGTACTTAGTGCAGGAAAGAGTGGGAGCTTTACAACTGGAAGTGGCTGTGACAGTAGCCTTTACATGGGTTTTCTTAAGACTGCTCTCTGTTGATGCATTGCATCACACTGATGGGTTGAGATTACTTGCCTTGTCAGGAGTGATGCAAACGTATTGGTCGTGGTATTGTCATCATGTGGATGCTGTATTATACAGGATATTAAGAGTGGATGGTACCTTCAAAAAATGTGGTGCATGCTCCCAAAAATAGTGTTGATAATTGGTGATGCTTTTTGGAAGATTCTCGTTGCGGAGGATTGCACATATTTCATAATATCTGGTGCCTCTTTCGACTTCTGATTTTGATGTCAGGTGATGGTAGGAGGATGGTGTGGTGTCTGCACTACTTCAGAACTACCACGACCTTTCATTACATATATTAAAAAATGAGTCATCTTCATTGACAAGATTAACAAATGTGGGCATCATTCGCTATATTTCAAGTTAAAAATGCTTTTTCATTGTGATTTGCAATCTTTCGAATTCACTTTCATTCTTTGGTTTCTGGAAGTTAGGTGCGGAGGAATTGTTGTGACCAGATCCCTTTTGGTCAAGCAACTGTTTGTGAGTTACTAGCTGGTAGCGCGAAAGGTTGGTTGAAGTTTAGCTTGCATGAGACCTATACTTATTGGTGTACGTTCTCTCATGAACTGCTTACAAATTATTTACTATGGTCTATGTCAAATAACCTAGAGTGTGAATAAGGTTTTTCCAGATTTTACTATGTTTTGCTTCCTTGTTTTGTCAAGAACTTTAGGTTAATTCACATATTACTTATTGAGTCACTCAGTACTAGCCATCCTCTTTGAACCAGAATTATGAAGAATCATGGAAGATTCAGTCATCAAATCTTCTGTTGGAAGGCTTAGGTCAGTAGATTTACAATGGTGGGAAGGGTGAATCATTTGAAGATGTTGTATTGCCTGCTAGAGGTTCATAGATGTTGAAAACTGCTGTAGTTCCACCACTGATCTCATGTATGTTTTTCTCATCTGTGCACGGAACTTGCTTGTGCTTCTGTAGACTAGATTATCGTTGGATTAGTGACTGTGTACTGAAGTTTTTGAGTAATTTTTAAGTGAAGCTTTCCTACGACAGAGTAGTGTTTTTGACCTTCGTAAGGAGAGCAAGGTGTCCCGAAGAATGCTCTTGTAGTGTAGACTATAAAGAACGTGATAACACTTCATCGTAACAGGACTATGGGAAATATGTTCTTAAGAACTGTTGAAATGTTTACTTTGGTATCTGGTGATTAGCTATCACAGTTGATGTCTATGCGAAGTTTTGGGGATAACTAGATGCTCTATCGGTCTAATGTTCATGTCTTAGGCAGTACTATGTTTTCCTGATTTTCACTCTTAAACCAGCAAGGAACTAAGTATTTGGGGTGAAGAGACGGAGTGCGTGGGTTTTAAGCTGGCATTCGGAGATCAGCCTCTTTAGTAGAAGCACTGGGTGCATCTGTTGCTGCGTGTGCAGCTTTCTGAAGATATCTGGTGATATACAGCTTGTTTGTGATGTCTTTTTTTCTGCTTAGGCACATTTCTGATGGGATGTTGCGTGGATAGTCTCAAAACATGACTGAAATATCTTAGTTGCTAATTATGGATCATATGGAAAACGTCATATTGTAATTCCTTTATGTGTGTCGCTCGAGGGAATCAGTTGAGAACTGATAAATGAAACTTGTAATATTGTCTTGTTGCTTTTTGCTTATTCTAAAGCGAAGCTAGTGATGACTTGTTGTAAGCAAATGGCTGCAAGGCTGCTGCCAAGACAGGCAAGCGTTTTCCTATTCTTCTCTGGTTTGAATGATGTATGAGTTGAGTGAACTGTTCATGTGACGTATAATGCTACTATCATCTGCCATATGTTGGCTCCTGATCATCTGGGGACTATCTGTAATCATTCTGACAGCACTTGTCTTTACTTTTCCAAGTGACGTGATGCATCTGATAGATGATGGTGTTAGGTCATTTGTAGTTTCACCTAGAGG
>JAOBRC010565342.1:0-18231 GCA_027575255.1 Scolionema suvaense | reverse complement strand
ATTCTTTGTTTTGGACTCAGTCACCCAGCTGCGCAAACTGGGTTTTGTTCTGCAAATGAACTGGCTGAGCAAGTATGTGCATGAACGAGAGGGTGTGATCCGGCCCAACAGTCTTTAATGCACGTGCACATAGTTGTGATTGCAATGAGAAGCGGTTTGCTTGGTTGAAATGGACAATTTGCCAGTTAATTATCGCATCAAACGTTCCAATACTTTGTCTGCTGTTTTTCTGCGAGGTTTGTCCAAGCTGTGTGTTGAACGAGTGCGCTGAGTTGAAGCAGAGTGATAACCTCACAGCTTGGCCCCCAGGTTAGTTTTGATGACACGACTTGAGGACGAACTTGAGATTGAAAAGTTTTCAATTCAAGTCGTGTTGCAAGACCCGATTTATTGTTTCAGATGTCATTAGCGAATACCGCAATTGTTAACGTAAGTGCGTTGTGTACTTATCGACAGGGCGAAAGACTGTTTGCATAGGTAGACTATTGTAAAGTGTAAAAGACGGGTGTCACTCATCATATGTGGCTTTATAAGAACATAAAGGTGGATTTTCACTTGAGCGAAAGTCACGGCGATTTGGGTGGTAAAGCAAATGTTTTGCGGCGCATGTGTGTTGCACGTGGTCGTCGCGGCGAAAAAAATAGTTGCAGCCCGTTCAACTTTTTTGAAGCGAAACTTTCGACCACTACATTCGCTCAAGTGGAAATTCAGCTTGAACCACAAAGCCGGGGGTATTAAAGGAAGGGTAACATCAAAAAAAAAATTTATGAGGTGACAGAGCCCATCAGAACATGAAACTTGGCGTTTATTTCATGAACAAAGCTAGAGCAGTTTTGGAGACATCGAGCTTCAAAGCTTGGAAGCTACCATCTTGATTTTGATGATGTTATCGATGTACCGTTGCTAAACATTGCCGTTTCCTTAGGAACACACTACCTATATTTACATTGCATATTTTCTCGAACAGATCTTTCACATATTATCCAGCTTTACGATAAAATGAAAGAGAAAATGCTCTAAAGCAAATCAACATCGAGCATTTTGGGTACAAAGTTAGGATAATTTCGGTGGTACACAAGTGACATCATGCATAATTAAAGGCAAGATGGTAGCTGATGAACTTTGGGGCTTGATAACTCCAAAACTACACAAGCGTTTGCAATGAAATAAAAACTAAATGTCATGTTTTGGTGTGCTCTATCCACTGCTAAAATTTCATTTTTGACGTTACCCTTCCTTTAACGACATGGGCGTGCACCTAAACGAAGACACAGACATTGACGTGGACATGGACGTGGACTTGAAAACAGCGGATCAGACTAAAGAGAAAGGCGGAAGGGGAGGCATGCTTCGAATAGAGTACTCTAAAGGAGATTTTCCACTTACCGAAATTTCGCGTGAAGCGAACGTTTTTTCGTCCAAGAGCGTGCGCAGTTTAAAAAGTTGCAAGGAAAATTCCCTACTGTTGTTCTCTCAAGCGAAACATTCCGCTCCAAACAAGTAGAACAGGTTAATACTTTTTAACCGCGATATTTATCGCCAGCCAATAAAACGAAGTAATCGCATTGTCAAGGTTTGCCGTCAAGAAATTGAGCCAATCAAAAAGTAAATGATGTGGAAATTGACGAGCGAAATTTTGCAGCGAAATGAACACCACTTTGCGCAAATATTGCGCTACATGGAAAACCGCCTAAACGTTTCCGCAAGTGGCAGCAAAATGAGCGGTGAAGCGAATTTGTTCGCTTTGGCGCATGCGCAGTAACTGTAATGTGCACTGCACGTGTATGCCGTGGCGAAAACAATAGTTGCATCCCATAAGCGAAATATTTCGCTGCAGCGAAAGCTCCGCGTCGCCACAACATTCACTCCAGTGGAAATTCAGCTTAGGGAATGCTGGGAAGGGAATGCTGAGAGCGATAGGAAGGTAACGAAGGAAAGCGGACTCAGGAACGTGAATGATTGAAAAGGAATACGTAAGGAGGAATGTAGGGAAGGAAATGTTGAAAACAGAAAGGTGGGGATAGAACGTGAGTGAGAAAATCGTGGAATGAAAATGCAGGGAAACGGTATGAACGAAACGTGGAGAACGCAAAATTGAGAAGGAGGTGAAGTGAATGCCAAGATAAGAAAGCAATAACCACTTCCCGAGAGTAATTGATGCTGCATATGCCTCTACATGCTTGAGGATATTTTCGACGGTTTATACTCTCATCCTCCATGTTAGTGCTTATTTTCTGAGTACAAGCAATCATGGACAAAACGTTTTGCAAAAAAAGTTTGTTTTTTTTTCAAGCGAAATCATGGACTTTTTAAAACTTTTGACCGCAAAACCATTTTCAAATTTCTCAATAATTTTTTTTTCCAGCTGTTGAACCGCTTGAACCTGGTGTACCGATGCAGTTTTCCAGCAACTTGTGCTAGTAGATTGACTTCTACGTCCTTTGTTCTTTAAATTACGTGATAAATTCAAAACTCCTAAGCCACGCCCTAAAACAAGGGCTGCCACACCCTGCAGAGACCTTAACTTCACCAAAACATTTTCCATAAGTCACTAGTAGTTCGTCTCTCAAGCATACCACTCCTACTCACCCTCATTTGCGACTCTTTACTCCAGACAAATTTTACTTCGTTTCTGTTGCGAAATCTCATTCAAACGTGATTGCACAAGATACTGCAAGAAGCGAAATAAAACTTGTGTAAGAGGAAAGCCCTGCAAATCAGGACGGTTGCAATTCGTGACTCTTGAAAAATTATAATTCGGCACTTTTAGGGTGTGTGCATGGTGTGAAAGTGATTGTTTTAAGGCGTTACCACAATGTTGGGTGAGAATCGCACATGTTGGGGTAGGGGACATGCAGTGTGTTTAGATAGGTCTCTTCATACTAATGCAAAATGTAGTATCCTTCTCTCAATGAAGGCGAACGCAACGTAGAGCAAATAGAATCGTTTGTTTAGGCTGTAGATGGACAAAAAAGCACTCAAACTATATTTGTCGTCATCTGTCAGTGGAACCCTGTTAAGTGCTTCAAAACGCTTACCTCTACGCTGCCGTGCAAAATGGATAAGAATTCAACTTTTCATGATCTCTTCCATACAAGATGGAACGCTTTTTTGGCTTCCCTCCACTTCTCGCTCACTCTACAATACAGAGCTGGACGGCCAATACAGGTCTGTAATCAAAACTTAGCACTGTAGTAGGGGAAACACAGTCGAACAGCAGAATTCTCATTATATTTTGCCCTACAGGGTAAGTGCTTCTGTATAGAAGGCAACTGCACTACAGATCAGCTACTCTAAAGCACTACAGTAAGTCATTTGGTTTTAAACGTCAAGGGCTGTTTCTCATAACGTGATGTAGTAATTCTATGCAACTATAGACAACTGCGAGGAACTGATATAACGTAAATAAGAGAGCCAGTGGCAGAAAAAAGAGAATGGCCGTTTGCCGCGAGCTACAGAACCAAACTATTTTGTCTTATGATGTAGAAAGTTGTATTGTTGAGCTATTAGGATAAACACGATAGGCACAGTTTTTTCTTTTACCCATCTTCGTCTCCAATGTAAAATCTTGAATGGCAGATACATGCAGAGCGTTGGACATCTACGAATATATGCGTCTAAGTCCAGATCGACGTCCCTCAAGAAAGTATCATTCTGAACAGTAAGGAGCTCGTGGTGGCGATTCCGAGTGCATCAAAATTGCTCTCTTTTTTCGGGCAGATTTTTTACCCTATTCATACCGCGATTTAATATTGAAGTTATATATTTCTCTTTTTCTGACACTACGTACGATATAACTAACATAACATACAAGCATAACGCATGAATGAAAAGTCAAAAAAAGTGTGAAAACTTCGTTGGGAACAAAGAATGCAAAATATTGAAGGAAATAAAAGAGAAAAGGGAGACGACTAAGTAGCTGAAGCTAATGAGGACCTGGTCCTCTTCCTACCGGGGAGGGAGGGAGGATTCCGCCACTTTCACACAGATTTATTTTGCAACAAGTTTTACACTCGTTTTTTGTGATGTTTCATAGCTTTTCATCCTGAGCACGAAAACATAAGTTTCATTTCACGTTTGTGAGTTGCTTTCGCACACCGAGGTGATTTAGAGATGACTTTGAGTTCAAAAATGCGGAAAAAGTATACTTTGCTTAGAGCCCATACTATGTAGTGTGACTTGCTGCATGTGAGTAAACGTCCCAAGGACGACATTTTTTTGAAAATGATCTAAAATAGACAAAACCTCAAAACGCATACCTCTCAAACCTTAGCACTGAGGCACTTCTAGCCACTCAGCAGGTATCATTTTTAGTTTATTTCCTGAAAGATTGTTTGAAAGTTCAGCAGGGCCTAAAAGGTACCTAACCGGTACTTCTGTGAGGATAGCAGAGTCTAATCCCTGCAGTACACTAGCTAAAAAATCCTGTATTGTGATAAGTACAAGGCTTGACATAAATTGACGCCTACGCAACAATGATTGCAAGTTGGCCTTATTCCGTGACGGTGAAACAAAGTGCAATTCTTACACTTATCCCTACTAGACCCGGGTTTTTTTTTGCCCCTTCTGTAGCTTCGGTTGTAGTTTAGCAGTAACCACGACCCTTCGTAGGAATACAGTCTATGGTGTAATGCACTCTTAACAAGTTGTAAAACATCAGCAGTGGTCATTAATTATGCTGACGTCATCATATTTCAAAGACGCCTGCCCTAGCTCGGAAAACTTTTGAAATTTCAAAATTCTTCTGAAAATGAGTTATGAAAAGTCGTCAGACATTTACAGTGTTCGGAAGTTGTAATTAGTGGTAATAAATCAGAAATAAGGGATAAAAGTGGGTAAAACACACGATTTATGCCCGAGAAATTATGTCATCATACCGTATTCTACCACAACCCCTTAAAGAAAAATGCTGACGTCATCACACAGCAGGTACCATGAAAATTTTCTTGGCGACCAAAATACTCTCAGATAAATTTCTGATAAAGTCACCAAGTTTCATGGCTTTTGCTTTAGCGATTCTGGAGCAATAATTAAAAATGTGGAAGGGGGCGCTAGTGGGCCCCCTCTGGTCTAGTAGGGTTAACCAGAGGCTCTTTCTGTTACGGGAAAATCATTTGATCACTCATCAACATACAAACCACTCACATTAATCAGGCACCCAGGTTTCTTGTTCTCTCCGGACAATAGCCTGATATCAGATGACATTTTTTCTGGCGGTGTGTATCTCTGTACACGGATCAAAGCAGCAGCAAGAGAAATGCTCATATCTGTTGTCAGGTAACACAGCAATACCCTCACTATACAACCCATACGAATTTAACCAACGATGCATTCTGCACTTGCAGCAAGCCACTTTGATTCACCTACTTTAATTAGATAAATGTCCCTTAGTTCACATGATCATTCACCTAATTTAATAACACATAAGGTTATTTGCCTCTTCCTCCTTGTCCCACTTTTTTAATGAGAGAAAATGGAAGTGCACGGTCTGCTGCATGCATCTTCAATCCCGGTCAAAATATATTGGCACGTATGCGCGTTTTTGCCATGTTCCGTTCCACGTGTAAGTGAAAAATAGGTCGACAAGTGCCGAGCCGCAAATCAAGGAACGAGGGTGGGTTTTGTTTGAGAGACTTACTAATTCTGACTTTTGAAAAATCATATTTTGGCATTTCCAGGCCGTGTGCAGGCTGTGGTAGGGCTTGTTTCGGGTGTTGCTTGAAATCTTTTTAATTTTTTCAGGTAATTTAGAGAAGAAAGGACGTGGAATTTGGTCTACTAGGGTAAATTGCTAGAAACTGCACTGAGACTGTAGACACAGGTTGCTTAACACCTGCAAAAAACTTCTTGAAGCGCTTGCAATTCAAAGTGCTTTCACAAGCAAAAGTGGTAGAAAGTGCATTTTTTATTTTAGCAGACAAAAGCCTTTTGTGCCAAATATTTTGTCCAGGATTGTTGATGACTTGATTGCGCAGCCGACTCTGATCAGATTTGAGCATGGGAGCTTCAATAAAAATTCTGGATACTTTTGTGGATGGCATAAGGTGATTGATCAGCCAATTAGCACAAAAAGAGTAAACCCGTATAGAGCTGTAACAACATCATCTTACAGAGCTACATTTTAGGAGGCTCGTGTTATCCGTTTTAAGATAAAATAACATCTAAAACATAATAATATGTTTCTGTTTCTGCTGCTTTGAGTATTTCTTTTTTGTGATGTGGTACTTATTATGGATCAGAACGTTCACCAATCGATTACACAACATTTGGGAGTAGTTATCTTACCAACAGAAAAGATCCCACCCGTCCCACAGGCATGGTTCTTTAGATCTAGCAAGTGGTGTTTAGCCAAGGTACTCCCCGTCTTTACTTAAGTTAAATTAAACACGGGACTGTTAGGACACTTCTTTAAAGGTTTTTCTTCAAACAATGCTAGGCTGTTGCAGTCTTGTAGCTATGTGTCAGTGTTTCAAGTATCAAAAAGCAGCACATTATTATGTCCAAGTTACTGCATTGAACCCAGCTTCAATAAACTCCGCTGTTGCTACTACTATCTAACGTTCATGCACTCTCCTCCCTTGTGCGTGTTTCTATTCCTTGCACATTTGTTAACTCCTGCTGAAGCAACGGTCGACAGTGTTTGAAACAGCAGGAAGATCTTCAAGTCTGATTGCATTTCTTATCAGCATCGCGCCCTGTTCTCTACTCTCTTGAAGCAAACTACTTTTTAGATGTCCTACTTATCATCTGGGGAAGTGGATGCCTCAGCGCCAGCACTATATTTATGACTGGCCCGACTGGCCTCTTCATTTGGTCACTGCAGTGCACGTATTTCTTTTAAACGATGAATGGTAAACAATGCATTTAGAAGTCCTTGGTATCAGTTTCTGCCAGTTTTATTCAATCCAAGTTTTTTCCTACAGAAAACTGCATTTCAGGAGAGCTATAGAAACTTTATCATGAAATAAAATCTAACCATTATGTTTCAATGAGTCTTGTTTTGTCTTCTGAAATTTTGCGTACAGTTGTTCTTTCATAATGTTGCAGAATCAAGACTGAAGACAGTTTCGTGAGAGCATCAACAGGAAAATACGCTCACGTCCAAGCAGTTGGTGTAGTCAATCAAAATGCCTTCTCGCCATTATGCAATCCACAATACCAAAAGACATTTTTAAGACTTGTCATCATGCAGTGTATTGTGAGATGGGCCAGTGTTCCCATAAAAATCAAAGTTGGAGTGATAAAAGCTATGGCTGAGTTCACACGGAACTACTAACAACCGCAAGTCAAGGCCAGAATCGCTTCAATCCACCTGTTTTGCGATAAACGGTTAATTATGCCAGCCCTTTTGGCATTACAATAATCAACCACCACAGGTGATGACGTGATGGTACCTTGCGAGCGGACAGCTCAAATTAACGGACGAATTTCGTTTCCCCGGCAGAATTCAGGTCAAACTCTCATAAAAAGAAGTATCTCATTAGAGGACAAGCAAAGTAGCGGGCATTATTCCGTGCACAAAATGGTATATTTGACAAATTTTGCTCTCCGATTAGCCTACAAGGACAAAAATAGTCAAAAATCTTCAGTTTTTATTTTTTTCAAACATTCAGCAGATTGATCGATGAGTTTATTTCACCAACCTGTGGACCCCAATAAAATGGTTTACTGCTGGGATTTCTAACCCATATCCACCTCTCGGATTCACTCTTTTGCCTGTTAAATGGACTCTACGTCCTGGTACCTTCATACAAATTTACGAAAAACAGGCAAAAATGCTGAACGTTCTAATTAGCGGACATCATCTCCAATTCACGGACAAATTTCTTTTCCCCAATGGTGTCTGCTAATTAGAGATTAATTGTATTCCGCCGTCTACGGGTTACCAAAATGGTTTTAGTGGTGATTCCAGAGGCGGATTTAGGCCGGTCCCTCGGTTTCATGGCACCACGAAAAATTTTCTGCATAACGCCAGTAGTATCCTCGCTTTGTGATTTTTTCTTCTCTCTGTACGGATAACACTAGCTTTACTTATTAATTACATGCTTGTTCCTGCTTTTAGAGAAGTCGCGCTGTGTCCTATTCCCTGTTCCCTCTTTTACAGAGAAGCATTAATAATAAGACTTGACCGCACTTTAGTTTTGCCTTTCTGATGCGTTCGATCATTAGGAAATGAACAATGTTAGCACCTCATTGCATACAGAATGTTATTTGCAATGAATGTGCAAAGAAGGGTAGTGACCATACTCTTTGATATTTGATGCCGAATCTGTGCTGAAGAAGGGAATGGGAGTTATCTGAAACGTTGATGCCTGGTATCTGCATGTAGTGCCTCCTCTGGATTCTTTGTATTGAACAAAGGTTTAAGAGCCTCGGACCCATTTCTCTTGCATATTCTGCAACGACCAAGAAAAACATGACCGTAAAATTTTCTATCATAAGTGGTGCCAGCCTGGTAACGAAACATATGCTGAAGTGGCATCACTCAGTCAGGTCGATCTGAAGTGTTCGCTTGGCAGTGATTTGTGGGAGCTTAACCCGGGAAGGAAAAGTGGAAACATCTGGAGCTCTTCTATCCTTTTCGATATTATGGATATTATTTTGTACTCCTCGACGTTTGAATACCAAGATGCCAAGTTTGAAAGCTAAAGTTACATCTATTTTAGATGGTGAGAATCTGTGGACTGGCTTCTGAGAAAAATTGTCAAAGTGAAAACGTAGGCAAGAAAGTGAGTGCTCTTGAGTTCCAAATAGTTGAGTTGAGTGAAGTAGGTGGGAAGGAGGGAACAGAATGGGAAACTAGTAGTTGGGGGTTGGGGTGGATTATAGTCGGAGAAAACCCGATTGGAAAATAAATTGATAGGATAAGAAGTCCAGATCACAAAATAATTGGGAGTAAGTGTTTTTTTAAATGTTTGGTATACCATACGCACACACATTCGAATAACTAATCCCAAATGTACCTAGCAACACTTATTAAATTTTGCGAGTTGGGTTGAAACGTGAAAAAACACACTGACAATGCTTGGAACACAACATGCTGATTAAAAGAAGTGCTAGTAAAAGTTTTAGGAAATCTTTCAGAAGCCTTAAAAAATAACAATTAATGTGAAAAGTAAAAAGTTCGAAAATTTTCGCGATTTTCGGAATTTTATAACTTTTCGCTTGTACTAAATTTCGCGATTTTGGATTTAAACTATACTAAGTTTCACGATTTTTAGTAAAAATCGCGAAATTTAATCTGCGCAACATTTTAGATACCGCGAAATGAAATACAGTTCAGGTAGTAGCCAAAAGTATTATTTGGAGGGGGGAGAGATTTGGAATAGAAATGTCTTGGGTGGAAAATTTTCGTAAAATTAACAATAGGCGTGGACAATAATTTGGACTCAGGAGTACTTGTTACTCTGTGGCATTTTGGCATCACATACTATTAGAAAAAAAGATCGCCAGTTAAAAACGTATGTAAAGAATAGTAAGGCTTTGATAAGACAAAATCTGTTTTGCGTAAATGTAACTTTTTTAAAATGGTTCAACAAGTGGAATCCACGTTCTAGCAATTCAGCATTATGTTTTGGCATCTGTCTTATTAGCCTGCTCCCAGACCTAGCGCCCTTTAGACGTTTCCTGGAGAGAAGCTGAGTTTCTCGAGCAGTTTGCGAGCATTCTATTGTCTTATCAAGGAAGTTCTACTTTAGGTAGCTTTGGCATTACAATGTGCGAACAATGCCTTCACTTAGCGGCAATTTCTAGTCTGGAGGACAATGTATTACCCCCATACCCCTCCCTGCCCTACTTAAACTTTCGAAAATCTTGCAACACCAAGCTACATTCATATTAGTGGCATACTCCTTTATTATAAACGTTCACGCTAAATTTGGACGCAATTCCTTGAGTAGCTCCTAAGATATGAGAACTTTTGGACGTTTTTTACCCACAGAAATATGAAAAATTATTCTTAAATACTGGGGATTTTGAACCTTAGAAAAACTAAAATCAATGCAATAAACCAGTAGCTTAGACCTTTTCCACCGAAACGGATACATTTTCAACATCATCCGAAAGATCTGGATTTTTTAGTCAATTATACGGACAACAAAAATGCAGACGTCTTCAACATTCGAGCAATGCCAGGTGTCTTACTGTACTTTTCTGAAAGTTTCTAACACGTTTGTCTTCTTAAATAGTCCTCTCCTCTAACCAAATAATTTACCATAAGTAAACCAGCCAGAAAAGGGTTATAGGTTGCTGTCGGAAAAGGTACGTTCTTTTATCATAAAAACGGCAAACAAAGTGTTCGATGATGGAGAAATAATATGCAAAAATTCAAATGTAAAAAAATGCTGATTGGCACCACTGTATTTTTAGCCTAAATCCTCCTCCGGTGATTGAACCACTTTCTGATGCTCTGCACCGACTCAATATGGTCAATGCACTGTTTAAAACACTTGTTTTGACTGAAATAATCAATACACCTTTTCACAGTTATCAATTCTGCATCTGTTAGAACCACTTTCGGTCATTGAACTTTCAGACATCCAGTGAAATGTTATACAAACAGCCTACATTGTCTGCAGCAGAGGGGATAATTGCTACTGTGCAATTGCAGAATGACAGCTGTGCCGATTTTGGCATCGACCACATCTTTACCTATCTCTCAGGGCGCATCAAAAATGACTTGCGCTCTGGTAACGATTTGTTTATATACAATAGAAAGGAAATTAAGCGCAATTTATTAGGCGAAGAAGAAGTATTTGGCAAAACTAAGGTGCTCCGAAGCAACAAGTCACTCATGTCTCTGTGATGGGCTAGGTTTGCTAACCATTTGTCTACCTCTGTCGGCTCTGTGGATCTGTCACTCGAATGTTAAGACTTCAAGTCTAGTTGATCCAATAAGGAGACCGCGAAAATGTGTAATGACAAACTTTGCCGAAAGCCTACAAAAATCAAAAAATCAATTGTTTGTCCGGCCAAGAGTCACGGAGCCCCGTTTTAACCCTTAGACGGCAGAATACTTCGATATACGCTTTTTGAGTATGCTCACTTCAAATGCCTATACAACTTGGCAACGACTGCTGCTAGATCACCCAAAACCCACAGCCGTTTTTAAGGATAATATACCAACGATTTGTTACAGTGCACTAAAGATGCGTTCCATTCCATTCCATGGAATTTTTTCCTCCAAAATGGCCTACGCATAGGATGTCTGAAGCTGTGAAAAGATCTATTTTCTTCATTTAGTTTGCACAAGTTTACGTACGCAAGTGGACTGAATTCCACGCCTTTAACTTCCCAGAAACTTAGAACATAGCGAGCCACATTCTAACAGAAGACATTCCAGATCTACGTAACGGAATTTTCCGCAATGAAAAAAGTAAACTTCTGGGGAGTAAACTATTTTTCACGACGTACGGAGCAAATCCGAAATGTTTTGCAGGACTAAATTTTGCGAATCGCATGCATTGACAAGTTTTGCAGAATTGATTTTTGCGAATGGGTACTACGGAAAAGTGTTAGTGAACTGAAACAGCCTCCATATTTGCCTGTCTTTCCTTCCTCTAAGATCCCATTTTGTTTTTCTGAATTTTGATTGCTTTGCGGAATTAATTTTTGCGAAAAGTACCCAAATTCGCAAGAATTAGTTCCGCAAAAGTTAATTCTGCAAAAATTAATTACCTTTGGCTAGATAAGTTAGCCATTCTCAAAAAGCGATCGTACTTTAGTAGCACTGCTCTGGCCCGATTAAGCGCTAGCCCCACTCGGACAATTGTGGGCTAATGCGTCCCAGTAGCAACGCTTGTGTAGTTGTGATGACGCGGCTTTTGTTCTTGCCTCTTCTGATATCGCCGCCGCTTGCTTTAGGTAAAGCACGCGGGGGAAAGCCCTTTGCTATTTGCTATATTTTAAAGCAGCAGTGTGACTCACCTCTTCGCTGACGCTCATGGATCTACTGTATTATTAGCAAAGCCATATAGCTACTAACAAAATACGGTCTATCAGATCGTTCCAAGTCGCACCCGAAACTTACGGTTTGGAAATGTTCGTGATACACGCCCTTTTTTTCGAGCTTCTTTTAAGGCTCGATGTTGCTTATGTTTTTCTCTTACCCAGGCTCGAATGCTGCTTAGCAGTTGCTTGTCAAAATTTTAACTATAGAGGTGCTTTTTTTCTCCAGTCCAGTTTCAGACTTCTCTTGATGTAATTCTATTTGTGTTTGTTGGTAAGAGTTACATTCAAAATGGAACGAGAAAAGAAAGTAATTAAAAAGTTGTTAGAAAAATATTCGTCCTCTGCATTACTGCGGTCTTTTATGTTCATCTACATTTTTATTTTTCTGATCTTGTCCAGGCTGGGGTGCTCCTTAGATGTTGTTAAACTTTTTGAAAGATTTGAGTCTCGTAATGCTTATAAAAAGAAACGTACTGCAACGACGCGTCTGCTTCTACACTTTACCACACATCTAGGTCAGAAACTTTCATCACTGCGAGAAATTGTTTCGGGCAAAATTGCGAATGAACTATCCAGTCTCTAATAGCCAGACGCTGCTCCTACTAATTACATTCTCTAAATTTTCTAACCATATTCGAGAGCAGTGAAAAAGTTCGCCCCGCAAGAACAAATCCGTGTCAAATCTTCTGAAAACGAGGTTATCCGTAAGCTCGGGGAAATGTCTGCTGGTAAGCAGCAGGAGACGAATTTCCCTGTAGAGTATTTTGGATGGCACTAAAACATCTATTCAAATGAACAAAAGCCGGTCGAAAGTTCCCATTTCCCGCCAAGTGCAATTACAAGTTCTTGCAAAAAATTAATCACTTATTATTTCGTGCCGTGAAACAGTACTGAATTTCTCTAAATTTTATAAGGACAAAAATCGGAATACTTAATAAGTTATTTCATGCTGTGAAACAACACTAAATTTCCTTAACTTTTATAAGGGCCAGAGAGCAAGTCAAAAGAATCGGAAGACTAGAGGACTGCACAAATCAAAAAATTACGACGTTAACTGAACCAAACTGGAACGTTTCGGCGACAAATGGGATTTGGCAAATTTAAAACCAGGTCTTTCCTGATTGATTGCGCCAATCACGACGGACGGAAACTTCCTGGTTTGAAACTCGTGGCCGCTTTTAATCTGGGGTTGCACTGATCAACAACGCGGTCATTATCTTAAATGGGGGCGGAACAGCACCAAGGAAGTTAACATAGCTTATTTTAACTTCCTTGGTAGCACGTATAAGCATTCAGACCTGTAATTCAACCTCCTGTTGGGCTAAACTGCATTTTGATGAATTCAGTCTTGAGAAGCTGAGGAGTTTTTTCGCAAATCTAGCCTGCTGCACGCGCCTTCCTCTCGAAGATTCTGCGAGCAGGCTATCGCAGATTATATCCTGTTCTAACTAATTTTTTCCATACTCTATGATGTCATCATAGATTATCATATCATTGGTGATGCCTACAAGAGCTTGAGAAAATTCAGTATAGCAGTAATAATCAAATCAATCTCTCTTTTTTACATTGGCCATAAAAGTACAAGTCATGAGTCGCCACATAATAAGATAAAACAACTTAATAAACATCATAAATAAGGGAACAAACTATGTAAGACAAACGTAAAAGTAATTACAACGTTGCTTCAAAATACATGTCAAGGTTCTAAATGAAATCTACTCTGACAACATAGTCTGCACAGAGCCTACAGGGGCAGTTTCCGTGTTTTCAGTGATTCTTCACCTACCGAATACGTTTGATAAAGTTAAGATTTGTACCGGTTCGAAGACTGAATTTTCTACAAACAAACCATTACAGAGCTTGGGTCATCTTTGGCGGCACCTAATTCGCGCAAAACGTGTGATAGCTGTCACTCTGCAATAGAGCTTTTCGCACATCGTCATTAGGCAATGCATTTTGGGATGGCTAGGGGCACATTGAAAATCAGATTTTCCTGCTGGCCATTCCACAATGCATCGCATGACGACGATTTGCAAAAATGTCTATTGCTAATTAATTATCCTCTCTTCCGCAAAGAGCGTAAGTTGTCAACAGTGTATATATTTTTTCAGTGCCTACGTAAAATTTCAATGGCAAAAAGTAGGTTTAGCCTATCCAGACTAAATAGCAGTGAAAGGATGCATTATAGACAAGGTAGAAGAGTCCGCTACAATAAATAAAACAGGAAATTTCTTCCATCTATGAGCAATATGTCCGGTCCTTTCACTGGGATCAAAAAACCGAGATAAGCTGATAGTTTTACATTTGCTCTCTTCAACTTCAGTTCAGCGTCAAGCTGTTGGTACTGTTGTAAAGGACGACATTGAAGTGAGCACCGCTCGTATACTTTGTCATTGAAGGATTTGTTCCCAGGAAGAAAGTACAATCATTTTGAGTAGTATCACAAATAGTAAACACTTTACTGAAGTCGTCAGTTGGAACCTCTAATCTAATCTCTTTCTCTTAGAAGTCGGTCCTGCAGTTTCTCTACTCATTATGATTATCCACAAGTGCTGCAGAATACGTCGAATGCAGAAATGACAGCACCAACAATACAAACTTGAACCGGAAAAGAATCAGAATTGACATAACAATTATCAGTTGAGAAACGCAGAATTGTTTGTATGCTTCTCTTGTTACAACGTTTTGCAAGATGACCCATTTTAGAACACTTTCTGTCTAGTCTCACACTCAGAAGAAAAACACAAACGTTTTAAATGGATAAACTTGGTTTATTGGTGTTATCGCGTCACTCACGCAAACGGTGGTAATGAGGCTAAAAGTCCGAAAGTGAATTCAGTACGACCTGTTTGGTGTACGAGAACTGCCACTCGTGTAAAACCTCCACTTAATTCGAAAGAGAGAGGAGGAACCGTGATCTCTGAAGTATGCAGTACCCGCCACTTTTCTCTCGAGCTGGAGAACTATGTAGGTCGCACTGTACTGGCCCAAGTTCTTGCCTGGAGGTTGCATCGTTCAGGAAGCATGAAAAGAAAGAAGAACAAGAGAAACAGTCATTATTAGTAGACTTATGAGATTTAGATGCTTTTCTGTAATCGACTTGATTTGCTTTTTATTAGCCTAACTTATATGACGATGTTTAGATGTATTGGTTAATCAAATATCTCTTTCTCTTAGAAGTCGGTCCTGCAGTTTCTTATCTGAAACTCGGAAAAATAATCATGTCTCTTAAAACAAATTCGGCATTAATTTCTATATTAGTTATGGAGACAGAAAAAATTGCTACCAACAAAAAACATGCCTACACTAATGAGTACCCTGTCAATGATCGCCTGTAGCATGCAAATGCAATACGGCAAGGACATCTTCAGTTCTGGAATAGCGCTATGAGATGTTCTTCTTGATCTCTACCACGTTTTGTAGGTGTGTCAGCATTATTACAGAAGTTGGCAGGGGTGGAATCCGCCACATGTCATGCTATGCACTACCCGAAAAAGCTCATACTGTTTGGGTTTAAATGGGAATCTTCCAAGGCATCCAAAGGCACCATCCATACGGACGAGTACGAACTTCCTCAAAATATTCACCATCAAATTGGCGACTAGGAAAAAATTTCCATCTCAGCAAAGTCACATTCCTCTTGGGGAACAAGGTTCCTGAAATTTCTGTAAAATAAAGCCATACATCATGTTATCGCCTTTCTTCCCCATGAGAAAGTATTGTGAACTTAAAATACTCGATTTAATGCAGTCATCTTAAGCAGAAGATCTAATAGCTTGCATGAGAAAGTAAGTTTCCATTTGAATAATTCTTTTCGAAATATCATGATTTCAAAAACAACCAGGGGCAAGCCACATTTCTGATTTCATGCTGCATTCCTGTCACGTCTTGTTGAGGTCAGACAAGAGCTTCCTCTTTTCACTCACAGCGTATAAGTGACTGCCACGTGGTGATACAGCACAATCTGTATTTATACCGCAACCTTTGAAAGTATGAAACGCCTCCAGGTTTAGAAAGCCTATCCCAGTACGTTACGTTACGAAAGCTAGAATGCTTGTCCACGATCAAAAATGTAGATTTAACACTTCTACCTATCTTTGCTTATTCCTACAATCCCGGGCAAAAAAGGCTTTTTTCAGCCAGAATCAAAAATGCGCTTCTTACGACTTTTGCTTGTGAGAGCACTATAAATTGCAAGCACTTCACTAAATACTTTTACTGCTGTTTAGCAATCTCTGTCTACAGCCTCAGTGCAGCTTCATGCAGTTTAGAGAACCAAAGGTGTAGAATTCATTTCATAAGTGCAAATTGCAAAAAAAACTGCATCGAGACACTAAAAGAAACATGGTTGGGTACCTACGGCAACTTCAATACAAAATTCGTCAACAGGATCTTGAAAAACCCTTTTTTTTTTATTTGGACACATACATTTTTCTCTATCGCCTACAATCCCGGTCAAAACATACTGACATGCATGCGCATGTTTACGAGTAAACGAAAATAGTGCGACAACTATCGACCAGCAAATCATTATGGGAGGGTGGGTTTTGCTCGAGAGACTTCTCATTTCTGACTTTTGAAAAATCATGTGTTTACATTTCTGGTGTATCTATAGGGTGTGCTAGGCCTTGGCTCTGGACGTGGCTTGGATTCTTTTTTCAATTTTTCCGGTAATTTAGGAGAGAAAGGGCGTGGAATTTGCTCTACTAGCGTAAATTGTTAGAAATTTACTGAGACTGCAAAAAAGTTATTGAAGCGATTCCAATCAAAGTGCTTTTACACTTTAGGACACTAAAACCACGCTCACCAACAGGTCAGGCCATGCCTGAAACACTGGAAACAACAGATTGCGTGGAGATACTGAACCCATAGAGGTGTGGAAAGTAAACCAAACTCATTTTCAGTGGTCCTTTGCCTGACATCAACTCAGAGAGTATCATCAACATGATCACTACCGATTTTTTTGGCCAAAGAATGGATAAAAAATGAGTCCCTGGCCACGTCTGTGATATAGCACTTTGATAACGATCTATAACCTCTATCGGATCTAAACGATAAGATCAATATATCAAGTAATAGCCATCATCAACAAGCAGCTATGATCACGAACGATCCCATACAAACACGATTGGAAGGGAACGAGTCCCATGTAGTAGTCAAACTGGATTTTTACTTCTTTCAGGCAGTCACCCCCCCCCCCCAAACCCCATCCAACAATTACGAAACATCCAAATGCATCAACAAGAGAGTTTTAGTCATCTGGCAACACTGCACGAGGCTTAGAAACAAGCAAATCAATGGATATCATGATTGTACAAATGCACGAAATGTGCCAAATTTGACTTTTTTACTTGTTTCTATCTATAAACGCCCCCTCCCCCCACGTTCAGTCATCTGGTAACACTGCACCAGCAATCCCGGACATAATATTTCGCCATTTTACCTCTTATCTTGCCATTTTCTACTTTCTCGACCCTAAGAAGATGTCCCTGTCCCTTTGCCATCAGTGTTGTTGCGAGAGATAACCGAGCTTGGATAAAGGTGAAACAGAATACAACACTGAATTTGAGGAAGGGAATTATCCGTTTTGGAGAAAATATTCTGTCCGGGATTGAGACTTCGAATAGTCATAGAAACAAGTGAAAGCGTGGAATCAAGGGATATTACCACAAAATTACACGAAATTCAAACAATTATTGCCACAAATCTTCGCCAAAATCAGTTCGGCGAAGATATTTTGGCAATAACTGTAGATGTATTTCAGATGTCATCCATCGATGTCTCCTGAGCGGTGGGAACTAGCTGTTTATTAGACGGGATGCACACGTAGACGAAAACTAGATCGATAGCAGGAGGTGGCGTTATTGAAAGTGTGCTCATTAAATTAGAGGAGGACAACATCATCTAATTTTGATACAATATCTAAGGAAAGGCTGCGCATCTGTGACCCTCCGTTGGCTCTGCCCATGTTTCTGGGTCAGATGTAACCCCCTAATTCGATTTGAATCATGAATTGTGCCTTCAATACAGCATTCGGGGAGTGCCGAGCGCGAACATTTGACGCTCCTCTGCTGCCTAAATTAGAATGCATTCAGTACCACATTTCTCCGAATATAGTAATTACTATAGTAATGGGTTCTTCATACATTTCAATGCTGAATTCTCCGGTAATACTTTGTAACATTCACTTTTGCGCAGAATGCTATTAAGCCTGGTCCCCACCAGAGGACACGACATGAGAATCGCGACTTGGGACGCGACTTGCGACGTGGCATGGTAGTG
>JAOBRC010565231.1:0-11146 GCA_027575255.1 Scolionema suvaense | reverse complement strand
GCGGAAAATGCAAGTTAATAAATACCCCTGAAAAAGAAATGTACTAAAAGGTATTGGGTGAGACAGCCGACATGCCAATTAAGTTCTCCTGCTATGTGGGGCAGAATCCTGCCCGGTGCAAAGACAATGGAAATTGAGCAGCCATTTAATTTTGACTAGTGAATACTCTAAGTACCATAATAAGGAGGGATGGTCAAAATAAACGGAGGGGGGGATCTGATAAATTTCTCAAATTATTTAACGGGGGGTCAAAAATAAGCGGGGTTGGTATAATTTGCAAAAACAGTGAAAGGGTTGCTCGAGACTTTTGTTGCCCGTAGACCTGTAGGGTCTTCGAATTGGAGTGCTCATAGAAAAAGAAAAGGCCTGCGTTGGATGGAGGCGTGTTTCTCTTTTGTTGTTTATAGAAGAATCTGGTTCAGAATGTGAACTATATGGATTTAATGAAATATAGAAGTTGTCAAATTAATAAACGGGAGGGTCAAAATAAGGAGCGGGCGGGGGTTATGGTACTTACAGCACCGGGGTCACATTGGATGATCAGCGACAGCTGCTTGCAGTCTTGTCTGCACCAGATTTTTGATAGTGCTGCTAATTAAAATTTCATCTTGTCGAGTCGTCCAAGACAAGCACCCCCGTTCTAGCTATTTCGTGAACACTCTTACGTATGGCGCTAGCAGGTCGTGATAGCCAATACATACTAGTCGCTTTTTTCTTGCTCGTATAATGTTGAGAAGCGTCTCATTAGAATTTGCCGACCATCACCGAATACAAACTGATGACATTTTTTCTGTGATTTTGGAGAAAAGCAAGTAAGCTACTCAACATTTGAAAGAATTTAAGGTAGCATAGGAACGTGTGGTATGAAGCTGTTGTGTTCGCACCTGTTCCGGATCTGCACACAAGGCAAGATATTGCTCTGCCGTTTCAGTACTAGAACGTGTGCTGCATAATAAAAGAATTCGATTCCCATTCGCTATGACTGCTCCACTTCAACTATTACAGCAAAAAAACGTCAATAAAAGAGCCAATGACAACGCTTATCCTACAATAGGAACGATCTCGACATATCTAAGCCAAGCCTTGTCAACATCCCAAGCTAAGCCATACGCCGCAATGAAAACCAGGCTTTAGACCCTTTTCTCGTGATAAACGTCTGGAGGGTGCCAGGCTTAAGCACTTCAGCAAGTGGTTACTCTGATTGCTCAGGTAAGTAGTTATACCGCTTTTGTCGCTATTAACCCTACTCAGGATGGGGAGGAGAATAATGCCCCCAGTCCAGAAAACCGAGTCCATTTCCCCATTCATCCAGAAAACGGTACGCAAAAAAAAACCCATCCTGGATAGGGTCAACGTAATGTTACCGAATTCTGCTACAAACAGCACTTGCACATGTCGCATGCGTAATCAAAACCAAATGAGCGTTTTACCAAAGGTTTTATCCAAATGCAGCTTCGAAATTCTACATATAATCCACAGCTGAACTTTTTTGAAGATATTTGCTGATATTGCCAAATACTGTTACGCACAAATACACATCAACGGCTAGATGGGGACCAATGGACAGGAAGAGAGTCAACAAGCCCATTTCCTTTGAAAATGTTCTTCTATGTGTTAACGACACAGCGCTACAAACAGCCATACAAGCATGAAACAATGAAATATTTTCCATAAAACTCCCTGCTGAAGCTGCCAAATAGTATCGCAATTTATCAAAAGTCACCCCATGGTGGAATTACAGTTCAGTCGGTTCAGACACGCCTCGACAGAAATTCTGCAACGACAATCAGCACGTTTTCCCAAACACTCAAATCTTAGAACGATTGGAATCTATACAAACGAAGAATTACTGAGGAAGACTTTCGTTTCTTTTCGCTCAGATTTTGGAGGCACTGATGTACTGCCATATTCGCGAATATTCTTGCTGAATTTAGCTCGCTCCTTGCTTTCTTTCACCTGGAAGCGACGAAGAAGTTCAGCACCATTCGGTCGTCGTTTTAATGAACGAATGTAGTGCGATTTGATAAGGCGGAGTAAGGAAAGTTCTCGCATGTGTGTTTCCTTCATGCTACTGGCTACTGTATTTACTTGCTCGCCGAGGTTTTGAAGGGAATTTCCCAGCAACACTTGCAGCTGGTAGACGCCCTCTGGAAGAAAAAATATAGAGAGTACAAATACAACAGAACGAATAAAGAAATTCTTAGGAAAAAACGATTAGGTCACTCGATCGGCTTTGAGGAACTTTTTAGGTTACAATGCCATACTGTGAATATGCCAATATGAAAAAATTCGTTTCTATTTTGGTGCGCATATTTCAAGGCGCGTGTTAACCGAAGAAACCATCAAATCATCACTTACGACTTCGTATGGAGTGCACTTTTCGTCTTTGTCTGACAAAGCAAGCCCAAAGGAGAAGACCAAAACATGTCAGAACGACAAACGCTATAGCCAGGTAAATGAGTAAATCTATGAATTGTTTGGATGTTGAATCAATAATAGGATCCATCGCGGCTTCACCTTCATCTTTACGTTTATAGCTCTAAACAATAGAAATAAAATGAAATGACACATCCATACAATAATGCCCACTTCAGAATACCAAAATAATTAACCCTATTTAGGGGGGAGGCTACTTCCTTATGTCATCTTCGATCTGCAACTCAAGATTTCTAATCCTATATTAACCTCTGATCCGTAATTTTTCGGTAACTTTTGAACGGCTATACATATGCGTCCAAATCGTAGCAGCTTTTAATATTTAGTCTTCATGCACACTGAACTTGTTTAGATAAGACGTTCAAGAGTTATGAACATTTTTGTGGAGTAGTCTGACACAGCTCAGTTGTATTTTGCATTGGCATTTTCAGCAGGCTCGCACAGCACGCGGACGGTAGGCTCACTCCATACTCAATTTGAAGCAAACTGGAAAGTTAAATGCCTAAAGATTACTCAAACAAAATTTCATGTCATTTGGGCTGCCTGATCGAGAGATAGGTGGGGGAGGGAACTATACCTCCCCCCAAATGGGGGTTAGTCAGACACACCCACCCCTCCCCGTTAAGAAGGGTTAAAGAAAAGAGTTAATATACAGTCAAACATTTACAACATCAAATACAACCACAGTGATAGCACAGTCACAACACATGAATATCAAAAAAATGTAAATGTTCACTGAAGTGGAACTTTAACAAACGCATATGCGGAAGTATTCTCATCGTGTTGTTTGCAGGAAGGGGTAAAAACATATGTTGTTCTTGCTGAGAAACCCGTTTCCCTGACTTCATATTTCTGTACACCTGCTCTATTCCAATTTTTGAAATTTTTGGACAACCATCACCAAGATGTCTTCACTAAACACTGATTGTCACGAATATTTATGACAGTGGCAGTAGTGTACTACATAATATGATATGGATAAAGAACAAAACACAAAGCGCACCAAATATTTGGGCTTTACAGAAGAGCAGACTGTTAATTTTCGCGAGATTAAATTTCGCGTTTTCGAGAGTTAATCTTCAGCTCGCGAAATTTATCCACGGGAAATATAACACAGTCGTGTTTCCCTCGGTAAATGCAAATTCAGTACATGTATCGTGCATTCGATTTTTTTCCTATAATTCTGACACTCGCGAAAATAAATCCACGCCAAATTCTCGAAAACGTCAACTCGCGAAAATTGATCTGTCTAAAGTGGCAAGGTACTCCAAGTGTAGGAATTATTATTTTTTCGCTTCAGATATTTGCATTGCTCAGGAGTAAAACTCTTCGGGAGTGATTTTTTTTTTTATAAAATGAAGGAGAAGTCAACGAGACAGACGGACTTACTTTAAACGACGCGTTAATTTTTAAGCACTGCATTTTCAAGACATTTAACTTTCAACATGTTTCTGTCTAACATTCCACCAATATTAAGGAAATACAAAGCTTACGCCGTTGAGTGCACAAAGAAGTGTGAAAACACCTGAAGTCACAAAGCAGAAATCGTTCAATATCAACAGTCAAAGAATTAACAAATTAATAAACGTAAGAAAAACATTTGCTGATAATTTAGGCAGTGAAACCACAATAAGTAACCCGTCATATTCTTCTTCGTTACACAAAACTGCCAGAGTTAAATTCATGCGTAACTGTTGAGACTCCCATTCCATATCGAGCATATAAGGCACTAATACATATAACTCCACATTGCGACAGCACCGTTAGAGCTTCCAAGCTATGCCAAAATTGGAGAGCAACGATTCATTGCATCGGTTGGAATAACTGACTGGCATTTCGTGCGCTTCCAGGGACAAGGCATACTCAGCTGCGTACACATAAACGTGACTGTAAGGAACATGTGGGATTTGCTTGCTCAGTGAATTACATAATTGCAAAAGATAAAGTCAATACTGGTGCAGTCCCTGGAGTAAGCAAACCCGGTATGGACAACAAACGTGGAGCCGTATTCAATTTCCGTTAGGCATTTTACAGATCATAGTTGTACTAGCACCATTCATTTTCAAGTTCTGCAGTAAAGATAAGATTTGCAGCACCAAAGGTTATCAAGGCAACATGAACCAATAATGTGAATATGAACAATAGCAACTAGTGATCTGCATGAAACAAAAGTCAGGTATAGTATATCTGCCTGACGTACTATCTCTGCTTTCGAAGTTGGTGATAAAAATTGGCTGCGTCAATCCCAACCTGCAAAAATTTACCCCGTCCCATATTCGCCAACTCTCAGCACAAATCCAGACTAACCTCAACCCCCCTTCCGTTAAGCATCCTTTTGGAAATTGCCCAAATAGAACAATTTGTACCCTGTTTTGAGCAAACTAAGCGATAGCCAATGAGTGAGAAAAAAGTTGATAACACCCTGGAGAACAGCCACTTATGAGACTGGTCGATATCAGAACCGATGCCACAAACAAAAAAACAAAAAACAAAAAACGTATGCATCAACAGCCTTCTTACATGAAGCCTTCATACACTTCTTTTCTAAACCATGCTTTAGAATGACGTTCTCATAGCAAACAATTGGGTTTGAATGTTTTACTTTCGGTTTTATGTAACGAATAAGAACATGATAGTTTCATTGTCTAAATTATAACCAAAAAAGTACATGACGTTAAGTAATGTGGTAGGTACCACATTCTCTGTAAATATTGACTGATGGCCACTTTGTAAATACAAATTTCCTGTTTTTACGATCTGCACTACAAACACTTTCTAGGTTTTCAAGGCAATCTGGTCTGAATGTCATCAAGCTCTCAAGGTCTTCAACATTTCCAAGGTCTTGCATACTGTTTATGATATTCATTTTCAAACTCTTTTCTTAATTGCATAAATCTGCCAACAGCAAATTATACACAAAAATCTGTCAAACTATGATACTTGCCATCAACAAAGGAACTGCGGATATATGCAAAAAACACTTTACTATCAGCGAGCAATAAACGGACTGTCATTCATCGGAAAACTCCCAACCTGTCATCAACAAAGCAACAAATGGTTATCACCATACTAACTGCTGCTCATCAATAAAACAACCACTGGTCACCAGCATATTACTTGCTGCTCGTCAACAACACAACCACTGGTTATCACCATACTAACTGCTGCTCGTCAACAACACAGCAACTGGCCATCAGCTTATTACTTGCAGCTCATCAACAAAACAACCACTGGTCATCAGCATATTACTTGCAGCTCGTCAACAAAACAACCACTAGTCACCAGCATATTACCTGCTGCTCATCAACAAAACAACCACTGGTCACCGGCATATTACCTGCTGCTCATCAACAACACAACCACTGGTCATCAGCTTATTACCTGCTGCTCATCAACAAAACAACCACTGGTCACCAGCACATTACTAGCTGCTCATCAACAAAACAACCACTGGTCACCAGCATATTACGTGCTGCTCATCAACAAAACAACCACTAGTCACCAGCATATTACTTGCTGCTCATCAACAAAACAACCATTGGTCACCAATATATTACTTGCTGCTCCTAAACAAAACAAACACTGGTCATCAACATCTTACTTGCTGCTCATCAACAAAACAACCACTGGTCACCAGCACATTACTAGCTGCTCACCAACAAAAAAAAACACTGGTCACCAGCAAATTACTTGCTGCTCATCAACAAAACAACCACTGGTCATCAGCATATTACTTGCTGCTCATCAACAAAACAACCACTGGTCACCAGCATATTACCTGCTGCTCATCAACAAAACAACCACTGGTCACCAGCATATTACTTGCAGGTCATCAACAAAACAACCACTGGTCACCAGCATATTACATGCAGCTCATCAACAAAACAACCACTGGTTGTCAGCATATTACTTGCAGCTCGTCAACAAAACAACCACTGGTTATCAGCATATTACCTGCTGCTCATCAACAAAACAACCACTGGTTATCAGCATATTACCCGCTGCTCATCAACAAAGCAACCACTGGTCACCAGCATATTACTTGCAGCTCATCAATAAAACAACCACTGGTCACCAGCATGTTACTTGCAGCTCGTCAACAAAACAAGCACTGGTCATCAGCATATTACTTGCTGCTCATCAACAAAACAACCACTGGTCATCAGGATATTACTTTCTGCTCATCAACAAAACAATCACTGGTCATCAGGATATTACTTGCTGCTCATGAACAAAACAACCACTGGTCACCAGCATATTACTTCCTGCTCATCAACAACACAAGCACTGGTTACCAGCATATTACCTGCTGCTCGTCAACAAAGCAACCACTGGTTATCAGCATATTACCTGCTGCTCATCAACAACACAACCACTGGTTACCAGCATATTACCTGCTGCTCGTCAACAAACCAACCACTGGTTACCAGCATATTACCTGCAGCTCATCAACAACACAACCACTGGTCACCAGCATATTACTTGCTGCTCATCAACAACACAACCACTGGTTACCAGCATATTACTTGCTGCTCATCAACAAAGCAACCACTGGTTATCAACTTATTACTTGCTGCTCATCAACAAAACAACCACTCGTCATCAGCTTATTACCTGCTGCTCATCAACAAAGCAACCACTGGTCATCAGCTTATTACTTGCAGCTCATCAACAAAACAACCACTGGTCACCAGTATATTACTTGCTGCTCATCAACAAAACAACCACTGGTCAGCAGCACATTACTTGCTGCTCATCAACAAAACAACCACTGGTCACCAGCATACTACTTGCATCTCGTCAACAAAACAACCACAGGTTATCAGCATATTACTTGCTGCTCATCAACAAAACAACCACTGGTCACCGGCATATTACTTGCTGCTCATCAACAAAGCAACCACTGGTCACCGGCATATTACTTGCTGCTCATCAACAAAGCAACCACTGGTTATCAGCTTATTACCTGCTGCTCATCAACAAAGCAACCACTGGTCATCAGCTTATTACCTGCTGCTCATCAACGAAGCAACCACTGGTCACAAGCATATTACTTCCTGCTCATCAACAACACAAGCACTGGTTACCAGCATATTACCTGCTGCTCGTCAACAAAGCAACCACTGGTTATCAGCATATTACCTGCTGCTCATCAACAAAACAACCACTGGTCATCAGCTTATTACATGCTGCTCATCAACAAAACAACCACTGGTCATCAGCTTATTACTTGCTGCTCATCAACAAAACAACCACTGGTCATCAGCTTATTACTTGCAGCTCGTCAACAAAACAACCACTGGTCATCAGCATATTACTTGCTGCTCATCAACAAAACAACCACTGGTTATCAGCATATTGCCTGCTGCTCATCAACAAAGGAACCACTGGTTATCAGCATATTAAGGGTGGTTCCCATCGCGGGGTAAGGCTTGGCTTCGTTAGTCAACAAGGCTTGGCTTGGCTATGTCGAGATCGTTCCCATTGCAGGATAAGCGTTGTCAATTGCTCTTCGATTTGCTTTTGTTTCTACTTGAGCGAATGTTGCAGTGAAGCAAACCGCAGCGAACAATTTCGCTTCAAAAAAATTGAATAGAACGCAACAATTTTTTTTGCCGCGACAAACACGTGCATCACACATTACAATAACTGTGCATGCGCCAAAGCGAAAAAAAAATCGCTTTGCCTCTCATTTCGCTATAACTTTCGCTCAGGTGGAAATCGACCTTTAGCCTTCAATTTGGTTGACCATGCGGGCGTTCTACGAAATGGTCGAAGTGGAGCAGTGGAGCAGTCATGGTGGATGGGAATAAAGTTCTTTTGTTACTTAGCACACTTTCTCGTACTGCAAAAGCAGAGAAGTATGTTACGTCAGGCAGAGGAGTTGTTGTAAAATTGTACAGATCCGAGCCAGCAGCAAAAAAAACAACTTCATATCACACGTATGTCGTATGATACCTTCAGTTCTTTCAAATGCAGCACTTACACTGCCTCTAGTTCATTCAAACGTAGCATATGTCGTTTTATTGGATTGACATTCCCGGTATACTTAGGGAAACAATAAAGCCTGATCGTTAAAAAATGAAAAATTTTTCATTCTAGTCGACAACCCTTACACCGCTTGTTGTCAATCAAAAGTACCCAACGAATCCAGTTCCCACTGCGTCGCATGGCTTATCTGCATGACATGCCCAAGCCAAGCCAAGGCTTACGCCGCAAGTGGAACCAGGTTTTAACTACTGGTCATTAACAAATGAACCACTAATCAAATTTTTCGTTCTGTGCTAATAGCTCCACTATCACTAGCTAGGTTGCACGGAAACCCCACCCGTTTTAGCCTTCAGGGATTTCGCGCATGTTAGCCGCCGATGGGATTTGAACCCTCAACCGTGTTTCACAAGGTAACTGCGCTACCACAGACGCATTCCAGGGCCCTAAGGTTAAGGCATATATCGGTTGTTCATTCCTTCGAGCGCAACTACTCTGTGGTAGCCACGGATCATCTTAATTGTGGTAGTCATTCGTCAAACCTAGTTGAACTACTTCTCATCAACAAATCAAGGGCTGGTCATCAACAAAATGGACCGGCCATCGGCAAAATGGACGAGTCCAACACTTCAGCAAATTATCAACTGAAATCAAGCATATGAAGTCAACTGTTGAAAGATGTCATCACTAAATGCCACTGCTGGTGACGCATGCGGGGTGAAAACTTGTTGTTCATCAGTATGATATAAAAAAAGTTTTGAAGAAATACATTTTGACGGCTGAAGATCATAAGGTGTCTCCAGCATTTAAGCATGCCACGGTCGACGTTTCCAATCTAGAAATTTTAAAATGTTGTCCTAAAAACACATCACGCAAAGCGGCCAAATACATTTAATATGTATAATCATCAACGGTACATCAGGCAATTCCAGTTTCATTAAAATGTTAATGATCTGCGTTACCTTCACTGGAGTTACATCTTCCAGATACTTCGTCAGTTTTATTTGATTTTCATCGCTCCACGTTATGAAGGCTTTACGCATGTTCTTGAACGATCCACTCAACACAAACCCGAACGCCGCATTCGAATCTACCAGACTGTACGCTCTGAGTCCTTTCCTTTCTATGAACGTTCGGTAATTCGATGCCACCACCGCATCGACTAGAGCTCCAGACGCAGTTTTCGATGCAACAAGGTTAACTGCATCAATCGGATTCAAAATGCCTACACGGAGAGACATCGAAATACTCTTAGCTCATATGATACTGACAATGCATCAACATTTACCTAATTCGTTCGCTCTCTCATTGTTTAATTTTACAGCTTATTCTATACTACGCTCATCGCCATCTTTGAGCTCTGAGAAGGCTGATTTCTAATGCTACAATAAGCCAATGAGGTCAAAACTACTCCAGTATTGCAAAATTACTACACGATCGTTACTACTGTTATCGATCTATCCCGAAAGTAGGGGTCAGAAAGTGATCAGGCAAAGTATGTTGACTAATCACTTCAAACAAAGCAGATTCCACTTGAAAGTATGCTGGCGATGCAGAAAATTCACTATCTCTAGAACAGCTTCATCCATGGAAGAAAAGCATGTTTGCGTTTCACGTTCCATTCAACTCTTATATTTGACCATGTCATTTCTTTAGAGACTGTCGCCTACTCTTCATTGAAACACGATATAACCGACAAGACTGGAACAGACAGAAAGGAACACAGAAGGTCATCACTGCACATAAGCCAACGGCTGGAGCAAGAGCAAAGCATATGATCTTGGTAATGTCTCTTACTGGCTCTGTGAGAATACTTGATGGTTGCAACCTTGCCCAGCAAAGAACGAATCATATTCCACAAGAACGCGAAGCCGGAAACAATTCTTGATATATCAGCCTATAGTACTAAAGTTCTTCACCCTGCTTGCTTTTTTTTGGCGATAAATCAAATTGTCAATGAGACTGCACGAAATTTTGTGACTCTTATTTTTTGCAGGATTTGTAATAAATTGCTAGATCAGATAATTGTCTACAATATTGCTAAGTTTGATTATCACTTCTCAATCAGGACAGAGTTTATCGAGGGGACTACTAGCCCCTCTTCCATCTGAGACGTTCATAAAAGCACGGGCCTTGGGATTGATCAAACGACTTCCTTTGTGCAAACATCTGGTATTAGCATATTATAGTAAACCATACGCAGCGCAAAACGGAGATCTTTGGTGCGACAAAGTCTGTCGGTATACATTAATTACGAAAATTTTCGGACGATTTATTTTCGGACAAAAAATTTTCGGACTGTTTTCAATAAATTTCGGACAATTTCGGACAGAATTTCGGACCATTTTTTTACCCCAAACAAACGTCCGAAATCCGTAAATAACATACTGTTTGACATAAGATACAAAGGAAATCACTCTTTTCACCTAATTTGTTCAAACACAGAATACAACATCTCATTACGAAGTCCACGAAGGGATCCTTTGCCTCGAGTTTTCTACAGTAAGCGCATTTGGTTTGCAATCCATGTCGAATTCTTAGTGGTTTGTGACATGCTTCGAAGATGATAGTACAATCCAAATAACCAATTGGTGTGAATTGGTTTTGTTATATTTTATTAGAGACACTCTCCGACGGAGCACAAGTTCATGCCGTTTTCAATATTTCTGGTAAACTGAATGCTGTACAATTCTTCGATTTTTCCCAGTTAAAACTATTCTGC
>JAOBRC010565120.1:0-11148 GCA_027575255.1 Scolionema suvaense | reverse complement strand
TGCTTTGCTTGTGCTGAAAGCTGTTCGGTGTAGCTTTCATGTGTTTACCGAGCGGGGGATCGGTGTTTGTTTTGACATCGACAATCTATCATTTTGGTCACTGTTTGCCTGCCTGGGCAATCCTTCGATTCGGTTAGCTATATTTACGTTTATCAAAACTGCCGTTAGATGAAACGAAAATTAGATCAGTAGATTTTAGAAACTTTGGTCTCTTGAAATATTTTTTTCACAGTAGGTTTCGGAAAAAAAAAATGTTTTCCAACCGACCGACCCTACGAATTTTTCCACGGTCGGGTTACGGCAAACAAGCAATTAATTATGCATGGCCCAACCGTAAAATCTTACTTTCTGTCTTCCTTTGATGCTGTAAAGAGACCCACCTAGGGCTCTCTCAGCCTGACAAATGAAATGGAACATTGTCCTCTTTCATTGCAAAACATTAATACAGAACAGTCAATCGCAAAAGTTTCTGCCGCAAAATCATAAGATGTTTTTCAAATCTGATCTGCAAAATTAAATCACGCAAAAATTTCTTCTGCAAATGATTTCTTCCCTTAAGGTAAGTCACCTATGTTATGGTGCAAACGTGCCACAGTGTGGGGTTTTCCTTTTTGCGTCCGCAATGTTTTAAAATTTGATCTTTCCATTTTTAATTTTTGCACACTTCAACAGATTATAACTAACGAGTAAAGCTAAAGCCACAAACTAAGGACCAATCGAGGCAGAATCTTCTTTTCTTTGACATTTTGCAGTTGAGCTGAAAATGTGTCTTTTTGCAACATCTTAATTTTGCTGATTTTTTGTACTCAACGGCGGAACCGCAAAATTTTGATAGTGCGAAATTTTCATGCAATACAGTATTACAAATTTGCATGTAACCACCACTAACCAAATACTTTTACAAATGCTTTGACCTTAGTTAATGTTGAGTACACAAGTCCAAAGTTCAGAAATAATCAAGGAGAAACACAACCAGATGTGAGACACCAGATTAATATATTAAGGCCAGTCAATTGCTACACCATAATAACTAAAGTCTATAGAGCTAAATGAGAACAAACAACATGTGTGTAATAGTAAGCAGCAAGCTAAAGGCATAGTCAAGCAGCCACACAAGATAAGTACTTCACAGTTAAATGATCATCTATTCAGGTAGTCAAATGCCTAGAGGTTTCACCATTATACATTGACCATTTTCTTTTTTTTGACAATTTTTGGTTAGCCCGCCGAAAGTTAATCCTGACGCATATTCGTTAATATACCAGAAGTGCATACATGCTCTGTTGGCTTTTGCTGACGTCGTCAATTTTAAATGAGAGGTAAATTTCAAAAGAAAAATAGATGCATAATATCTTGAAACAAAATGCATGTATGTCCTGAAATGATTTTGCGAAGAAACAGGGCCTCAAGAAGTTTGAGGTTGTTCAGATATTTGTTAACCTGATTAGTGAAAGATGCCCACTACTCCCCTATTTCTGAAAGGGGTAGGTTTACCCCCACCTAAGAAAAGCTTTCTTTCAGGTTTTGGGACCTGAAAGTACTATAAACATGTCACTCTTAGAAAATTCTAACATTGTATCCGTAAAAATCGAGGTAAACCTTCCTAAATTGCTGACCTCATCACTTTTTTTCTGCTGATGTCAGGAAAACATGTCTACTATTTTCAAGATAATATAACTCCTGAATTACCAATCCTAAAGAGGCTATTGAGGGCTCATTTTAAGCCTTTCTTGAAAGAATGTCTAAAATAGCTACATTTATGTGTATGAATTATATATGTAATTTTTGTACAATGACGTCATTAGTTATGCCTAAACAGGCTTTGAAAGGAGAGGAGAGCGATCACTCTCTCTCGCCTCCACACCCTCCTACAATGTTTGAGGAGAGCTGCCATCGCTCGCCTAGAATCCGTATTAGAGCCTTACACTTGCAATGATTTTGGGTGTTATCACTCACCTCGATTTATCTGGAGGAGAGCTATACCACTCTCCTGACAACTATTTCATTCCAACGTCTGCATAAATTAAAAACTTCGGTTTTTCTTTGCCATAACAATTGTTCTCAAATTTGCAGGAACTGTTGCGTTTATGCATAAGAAGTCACTGACCAAATTTCATGTAAATTGCTTAACCCTATTCTGTCTGGGGGGTTTACCCCCCAACCAAAACTTTTTATTATAGCAAGCAAACGATAAAAGATGAAGAGCTGCGGTTTGAGAACTTCTGGTATATATAATTATATAAGGAATCCTTTGGCCAAATTTCATGGTCGTAGGTGATACGGTTCCAGAGCTGTTGGTCATCTGTGGAAGACAGGTACAGTATGTCAGAAAAATTGGTCGAAGTCCATGGTGCTTGTAGAAGGAATCGGGCATGTTACTTACAGTCTGCTTTGAAAAGCACTTGGTCTTTCAATATACCATACCATATACTTTTTATATACCATAGTGCTTTGAACATTAGACTCAGGTGCTCTGTTTATGAGATGAAAATCATATTTTTGAACTCTAGCAGAAGAGTCCTATATAATGAGGTCTGTCCCTCCTTCCTTTCTTCTGTCCGTCACCAACGCATTACCACAAAAGAAATTATTCTATATTTTGGCATGAAGATCTAGTTATTGTGCCAGATTTTCGAAAAATATTTTTATTTGGATTACGGGTGGCCATTTATGCCCCCAAAATGGCCATTGTCATGGTTTTTGGACTCCCGCTTTAGCGGAAGAGTCCTATAAAATGAGGTCTGTACGTCGGTCCGTCCTTCCGTCTGTCCGTCACCAACGCATTTTTCCGGATAACCGCTAGATGAATTTTTCTGAAATTTGGAAGGATGTTGGCAATCTGTAATTAATAAAAAGTGATGGAGCCAGAATTTTGAAAAAAAATTTGTTTGGCTTGCAGGTGGCAATTTATGCCCAAAAATGGCCGTTTTTAAGGTTTTTTAAGAATATTTCAGAATCTGTTCATAACTTTTTTGTGATTTTTGGTGTGAAACTGCAGGTCAATGGTAGTTATGCTGTGGACCACGTGTCATATCTGGGAAAACTCTTGTTCGGCTTGCATGTGGCAATTTATACACGTCCAAAAAATTGCGTTTTTCATGGGTTTTTTCCCAATAAGTCCAAGGCCATTCATCCGATTCTTGTAATTTTTGGTGTGAATATTAGGGGCAACTCTACTCATTTTTGAACCATACATGTCTCCTGGAAATTTCATTTGGCTTGCGGGTGGCAATTTATGTCCAAAAATGGCGATTTTCAGGGGTTTTTTCATGAATGTCATGAACGGTTAATCTGTTTTATTGTTATTTTTTATGTGAATATTTAAGGCAACTTTATGCATGTTATGAGCCATGTGCTATGTCTCTGGACAATCTCGTTTGGCTTAGACGTGGCAATTTAACCAAAAAATTGGGTTTTTCATGGTTTTTTCCAGATATGTCAAAAACTTTTCATCCGATTCTTGTCATTTTTGTTTGGATACTAGGGGCAACTCTGTGCATGTTTTGAACCATTTGCCATGTCTCTTGACACTCTTGTTTGGCTTGCTGGTGGCAATTTATGTCCAAAAATGGCGATTTTCAGGGTTTTTCCAGGCATCTCATGAACGGTTAATCTGTTTATTGTTAGTTCTGATGTGAATATTTGGGGCAACTGTATGCATGTTATGAATTATATGCTTTGTCTCCTGTCAATCTCGTTTGGCTTACAGGTGGCAATTTATATCCAAAAATGGTGGTTTTCATTGTTTTTTTTCAAATATGTCAGGAACGGTGCATCCGTTCTTTTTCATTTTTGATGTGATTCATAGGGGCCTCTCTGCGTACGTTATGAACCATGTGCCATGTCTGAGGAAAATCTCATTAGGCTTGCGGGTGGTAATTTATGTCAGAAAATGGCTATTTTCATTTTTTTTCCAAATGTCTCATCAGTGGTTTATCTTTTCATTTTTGGCGTGAATCTTAGGTGCAGCAAGGCATATATTATTATGACCCATGCTTTGTATCTTGCGAAGATGTTGTTCTTCAACATGGGGATGGCAATTTATGTCGATAGTTGCTGTTTTAGGGTTTTTTCACAATGTTTCAAGAACTCTTCGTTACTCTTTTGTGATCTGTGGTGCAAACTTATGGCTTACGTGTTATTCTCTTCTTTGATCTGACATGGAGATTCTCTATTAAGTTTGCAGGAGCCCACTAATTATGTAACTTGTTTCAAAATATTCCTAGATCCAATCATTGCTTTGGAATTTTTAGTGTGAAACTTCAGAGTAATAATGTCTGGAGAAAATCTCGTTAGACTTGTGGTTGTTAGATTACGTCCAAAATTGGCTATTTCTCAGTTTTTTCCAAGTATGTAAATAACGGTTCATCTGTTTTTTGTCGTGTTTGGCGTGGATCTTACCTGCAGTATAACTTGTGTTATCCCTTTTATGTGTTCCGCGCGTGGCTGTATATGTCAATAAGGGCTATTTTTAGTTTTTTTTCAAAATATTTCAAGAACACTCTATCAGTTTTTTGTGATTTGTCAGGTGAATTGTATGTCTTATGTCTTATTTTGTTCTTTGATGTGACACGAAGATTCTCGATTAAGTTTGCGGGAGTCCACTAATTCTGTGACTTGTTCAATTTAATTTTGTTCGTCAGATGGATCCTGAATCAGACCGAAAGATCAGTGAGCACGTTTTGAGAATGCACAAATATCGCGCTCCAGGTGAACAGGATGGCGATCGTAAGTCCTGATTCAAATATAATTTGCATGTGGTTCTGGTTCATGTTTGCTCTTAATGCCCAGAAGAAAATACTTGTGAGGCGTTTAAAATCAGATTGAGTGATTTGACTTCATGCTTTCTGTGCAGATATTTGAAGCTGATTTATAGATTCTCACAACTGTCCTGTTGGTGTATTTATTTTATTGATGCACTATACAACCAAGTTGCTGACTATCTCCTGTCTTCCTTTTCTCTTCAATGGAATGATCCTAAGGGAGGTTTTGGTCATGAACCTGTTTCTTTGAGACTAATGTAGTAGCCTGTCCAATATTTATCGGACATGTTTCCGCTGGCACATCAGTTGTGTTCATGTTGCTTTATATTTGTTGACCAGCTTTACCATTCGGTGACACAACCGACGTTCTTGCAACATACAATGCTG
The DNA here is from genome assembly GCA_027575255.1 of Scolionema suvaense. Classification (NCBI taxonomy): domain Eukaryota; kingdom Metazoa; phylum Cnidaria; class Hydrozoa; order Limnomedusae; family Olindiidae; genus Scolionema; species Scolionema suvaense. The sequence continues at coordinate 5,998 of JAOBRC010565120.1, read as the reverse complement.
AGGAAGAAGAAGAAAGCGAAGAAGGGACGCAGGTCTACGCCAAGCAAGATGCTCAGTTATACGGCAGTCGACGCAGCAAGGAGAAATTCGTTTCCATACCTTTCATGAAGAAGTACTTGCATGTTGCCAAGAACATAAGAGTGAGGTTTATATATTTTAGAAGCATACTTCTGCTTTAGCGGAAGAGTCCGATAAAGTGGCGTCTGTCTGTCTTTCTGTCCATCTATCCATCTGTCCCTCCATTCGTCTGTCTGCGACCAATTTTTTTTTTCCCTGATGACTGCTCAATTCAATTTTCCAGCATATATCCGCAATCAAGACGGTAATAGTGAAAATAAATTGATGATGTCAAAAATTTTTGAAACGCAGTTTTGCTTAACTTGCAGGTAGCCCCTCATGTTCAGGAATAGTTGTTTGTAAAGATTTTCTTAATTTTTTCAAAACCTGTTCTTGTCTTTTCTGTAGTTTTTGGTGTGAAACTGTAGACCAGCAGCAGTAGTTATCAAATAGACTACCGTAAATTCTCGAATAAGCTTCCGCGGCGCTTAATCGAGGCTATACGGTATTTGTCATATCTGGAAAACTCTTGTTTGGCTTGGATGTGACCATTCATGTCCACAAATGGCCTTTTTAGGGGTGTTTTGGGAATATATCGAGATTCATAAGCAATTGTAGTTAGTTGGTTATGGATCATACATCATATCCGAAAAAGATATTATCGGCCTTGACCGTGGCTTTTGTTGGCTGAAAGTGGTCATTTTAAGTGTTGTTTTGGTGTGAACTGTAGTAACCACATTGATGATATTATGGTTTTGTGCCATGAGTGACAAATCACTGTCCCTTTGTATGTTTGGCATGATGAGCCATTGATTGCCACATTTGCAGTAGAGCGCTAGTTTTGCTGGTAGTTCATTTTGCTATTTGCCCTCATTTGTGATTTAAAAATGAATAGTCAACAGGAATGTATTTATCCTTGTAAGCCTATTCTCTACAGCTTCTTCATTGTTCACTTTGAACTGTCCAGAATGTGAGGTACATATTTCTACATTCCGTTGTTGATTGTTTGTTGTTTTAGCCAGCGTTAAGTCAAGATGCAGCTGATCGAATTGCTTCAGCTTATTCTGATCTACGAGATCAAGAAAACCAGGGAAACACGGACAAAGCAAAGGTATTGATTATCCTGTATTTTCTAGCAGAATATCTCGTGTAGAGTCTGTATCGTCAGGTCTATTTGTGTATGTGTGACCAAGGTTGTTGTGAGTTGTTTTTTTTTTCATTTGCAGAAAAGTTTTATGTTATCCTTCTTCACAGCCATGAAACGTTTCTCTCTATAGCCAGATATCTGTACCTCATCAGATACCCTGATAGTATCTCTTTCACCAGTGCTAGGTGAATTGTTTTATAGGGAATGAGTGATGAAGATTTTCTTGCTCAGATTCTGTTGATTTGCTGTCTGTTCTAAGTTTACATGGTGCTAGTTATTGCCTGTACTAGTGAAAGGGTAGTATTAGAAAATTTACGAAAGCTTTCATGTAAATGGAGTACCAAATTTGACCAATTTAACTCAAATGACCAATTGAATACTCATAATTGTTAAATAATGGTGTGGGGTGCATCAGGCTTCGTGCATGAAACGCCCCATTGAAATGCCCGTACGCAAATAAAGGCTCATGTACCGAGACTACCATTTCGTACGCTGTAGAACCTTCTGTGCTTATTGGATGAAGATATTCCTGGTGACAATAGCATGTATGCCAGTAGAGACAGACGTACCTTGAGAGAAAGCTCTTTGCGAGGAAAGGGACTTGTAAGTGGAAAACAAAGAAATGTTAGTACCTGAGCGAAACTCGCTGGGCTTTAGATTCGTCAGTAGGTTGTGATCGTCGTTTTCGATGCCCTGAAAGTGATGTTATATGTGCTCAGTGTTGATCGCATACACTACGTCATCATTTCTTCTTTTGTATTTGCAGACACAACCTGTTACCGCTCGAACATTAGAGACATTGATTCGATTGGCCACAGCACATGCTAAAGCTCGCATGAGTAAAGCAATAGAGGAGGTGGGTTTTGTTTAATAATTTATATCGAGCGCTTACTCATTGTAACAAACAAAACGACAAGAAGCTGTATCAAAGACAACATAGTCGTTGCTGAATTCACACTGAATATGTCGCTTTATACCTACACAGGCTCATTAACAGTATGGCCAGAAAATACGCAGCAACAGCTAACATACAAGCAAATGATGGTTAATGAGCTGCAGTATCAGAGGACCAAACCACCAGCTTAGCTGCTGCTATATATTTTCTGGCCATACTGTTAATGAGCCTCTGTAGGTATAAAGTGAAATATCCAGTGCGAATTTAGCAGTAATTATGTTGTCTTCGATACAGCTTCTTGTCATTTTGTTTGTGATGATGAGTTTCTTTGTTTTGACTCTGTAGCCTCTCGAGCTGCGGGAGTCTGGTTATTAAGGCACCAGTGTAGAACTCATTTGGAGGTAGTGGCTTGTATTGGAGGTTCCAATCTGAATTTGTGCACTAGTATGGGTGTGCCCTTGCCTTGTGTATAAGGACCATCAGTCTACTATCCTGAACGTTTGGACAAAGGTAGCTCTGTTGCCATGCATGACCGTAATCTCAAAAGTTTAGCTATTTAAATCTTTGAAACTAAACAAGGCTTAGGTCCAGTATTTATGAATGAAATTTTTCAACCGAACCAGAATACGTATGAGATGAGATATACATGAGAGTTCGCGCCTGTCTATTCATATTCTGTAAGATACGGAACGGTAACCATATCGTATAGGCGACAAAAGTTGTGGGACATGGTCCTGTATGATATCAAAACTGAAACACTTGATGAGTTTAAACTTTATGGGGAACAGTGGTCAACAATGACAGTTTCACAAATGATAGAGCGCAATAAAACATGACCTTGAGTTTTTATTGCATGAAATGTGTAGTTCTGGAGATATTCTGTCCCGAAGTCCAGCAGCTGCCATCTTGATATTTGATGATATGATGATGTAAACTAGGCACATTGCTAAGCATTGCCATTTCTTTAGTTACCCAAAGCATTAACATATTTTTTCTAATGGATCGTTAACTTATCGTCATGCTTTGTGATAAAATAAAAGAGTGGTTCCTTCGCAACTGTTCAAATTTGACTATTTTGGCGGCAAAGATAATTTGAGTAGTGCCCCAGTGAAATCATTTATAAATAGTCGCCAGATGGCAGCTGCTGGACTTCGGGAGAGTAGTGTCTCCAGGACTACATAAACTTTCTTCATGAAATGAAAACTGTGTGCCATGATTTATTGAGCTCTATCATCTGCAGACGTTTCATTGTTGACTTAAAATTAAGAAATGGAATCCTATTGGTTGTAAATGTCGGCTGTGTAAAAACTACATCCATCAAATCGGATTTATTGACGAAGTTTATGAACTGTGTCAGATATTTTCAATGCTGTTTCACGATACTGATCTTATCATTTTAGACTGTATTATAATGTGGAGGGAAGAAGGTGTATTTAGTTGTATTTGTAGAAAAGTTCTTCAATTTTTTGTTGGTGTACATAGCTTGGCTCACTAATTTTGCAGCCATGACTGAGCAAATGTATGTATGTTTTAAACCAACTTAACATAAGCAGTTAGAAATAAATAAATAAACAAATAAAAAAAGCTATGCGCAATTATTAGTTTGGGGACAAAATGAGATGAGAACGTCCTAAGATCATGTTTATTAGCAAGAATGTGCGGCAAACACGTCATGAAGAAACGTCAAAAGATTCAGTGTTTGGCTGTTTTGGTAACAGATGCTGTAATGCTGTTTGTTGTTTTAGGCTGATGCCACAGCTGCTATTGAGATGGTGGAATTCGCCTACTTTCACAAGGTTTGTGAAGTCTGATGACGAAGTTATGCGTGCTTCCTTGTTGGAAAGTTGCGAAATAATTTCCTGGACCTGGAGGAAAATACTCTGTTTTGAGATTTTTTTCTATCTGCCTCATTCTGTCATGAGCTTTGTTCACGATTTGCATGGTTGAATGAGTCTAGTTGAATGAGCCTAAATTCGTCGAGCAACCCCCCTACAAGCAGAGATGTTTGCTTTGCTACTCGGTGTAGTCAAGTCTTTGGGATTCTGTATAAAACTCGTCATCTTTATTTGTTTATCTGATTTTTCATACCAAAAGCATTAATTGAGTCTCAGTGGAAATCTAAAATCACGTTTTCGTGGCTTGCAAAATTTGCACGTTTCAGAATTTTATGGTTGACTCTGCATAAATCGATCATTCAATTTTGAAACTATTTTTTTGAGCCTGTATGCTGTGGAGTATATATTGAGACTCGCAAGTGATTGTCTGCATTCACGCTGTCATTCTGTTTGCCCATGCAAGCCTTCTATTGTGTCACGTGATTGTCAAAACCATTTGCCTTACCTTTCATATGCTTTGCATGTTACATCTTGGCATCACGTGTTTCTTCGATGCAGGTGGAACAACGAACGAAAAAAGGTCGAAAGAACAAAAAAGCTGACGAAGAAGAATCAAGCGAAGAGGAGGAAGAGGAAGAAACTGCGCCAGCTGAGAAAACACAAAAACAAAAGACGAGCAAGTCAAAGAAGAAAGATGGCGAAAGTGCTGGGAAATCTGCAGAGAAGACGACGATGAAGAAACGTAAACTTCAACCTGGAGAGGAGGGATATGATCCTTACGATTTCGATCAAGCTGAGGATGATGCTCCAGGTTTTTATACTCTCCTGTGTTATCTATGTTGCGGATTTTACTGTCTGATTTATGGTCAATATTCCGGATTTTACTGCTTGGATTCAGGCTGATTTATTCATTGACTATATGCGAGACTTTATCAACTGAACTCAACTTCGTTTGGTTGTTAACTCTTTTCTAGATTTTATCAACTGAACTCACCTTCGTTTGGTTGTTAACTCTTTTCTAGATTTTGTCCACATGAATCAACTTCATTATTCTGGACTTTACCAATAAAACTTACCCATTTTTTCGTCGATATCCGGATTTTACTATTGCTAAAAGCGGCTTTTTGGTGAATATTGAACTCTTTTACTGGTTGTATGCTTGGTGCCTCTCAGTTTTAATATAAGTACAGATCATAGTTTGACTTTCCTGTTGAATCTTGTTTAGCTGACACTCGTCGGCAGAAGAAGAAGAAATCAAGACCATCTGCATCAGAGGAAGTTGAGGAAGAAGCGATGGATACAGCAGAAGCTGATTCTGCCACTCAATCTATTACTGTCAGTGACGAGAAGTAAGTTTTCGTAATTTTTTATATAAAGAAAATTTTTTGGTCTGGAAGTTTCTATCTACCTACATGAATCTGATCCCATCAGAGGTGCTTACTCCAGCCACCCTTATTTTTTGGTGCGAAAAGCAATTTTCAAATCTATATTGGTTTCTCCATTTGCTTTTCCATTTTTTCTTCCTTGTGTGTGTGGGATGGGGTCTTGAAGTTCTTGAGTTATTACTTATTTTGCGCTTTTATTTGAGCCCTTCTATCATGGTAAGTGAAAAGTGTTGTATTCAGGCACACTTCGCCATTCTAGCTCGAGAGAACTAAATGAGTAAAAATGGACGTGACGGGCATACACGTTATTACCCTGGACTGTAGCATGCATCCTGTTCGTTATTGTTTTTGTGACTTAAGAATTCTATCAATTTCGTTTAGTCATTTTCGCGTTGCGTCTTTAAGGCCAAGTGCTCTTAAGTGGAGCATAACACTACTGTTCTATTTGCACGATACTTGGAGCTATGCATTGACTTGCACTAGTGCAAGGTTGTCTTGACTGAATGCACGATACTTGGAGCTATGCATCGAATTGGGCTAGTGAAAGGCTGTCTTGACTGAATGCACGATACTTGGAGCTATGCATTGACTTGCACTAGTGCAAGGTTGTCTTGACTGAATGCACGATACTTGGAGCTATGCATCGAATTGGGCTAGTGAAAGGCTGTCTTGACTGAAT
>JAOBRC010565009.1:0-11148 GCA_027575255.1 Scolionema suvaense | reverse complement strand
CAATTTTGACCGAAAAAACCGCGAAATTAAAATGACCGCTAAATTTTCATGCCGCGAAATTTTCATGCAATAAAGTACTTCCACGCATTTTCTCAGCAAATCCCAGATTCGCAAAAATAAATCCACGCAAAACACCCCTAAAATTGGCCTAGCAAAAGTAAATCCACAAAAAAATTATACAACCTTAAGGTCACTTAGAGCTCCCAGAACACACAATGCCTCAAACAAGCGCCCAGGCGCTACTTTAATTTTTGTTGATCAAGGGTGGGCACTTATTCGAAGGGGTGAGCTTATCTGCTGGTGTGCATATTTGCGGCATTACCGTATGGTATCATACAAACTAAAAGAATATGACCAATCTCGTGAAAACATGGAAAATTTCAGAAGAAGAACGTTACACACGCAATGTCCAACCCACCAATGGTGGTCAAAACAAGCAAAAACCCTGGCCATAGGAATTCTTCACCAAGAAATAACAGTTTCTATTAGCTATTGTGGACTAACAATACAAATAGTTGATCTACCGAATGAGTCTGAACATAAACTGAGTTCTACTATCCAATGCGCATTATTAGATATCGACATATAGGAGATTACTCGATAACGCCACGTTCAAGTGTAGACATGCAACAGGAGCTATCCAAGAACACATAGACAATAGTAGCAGTGCTTGAATAAAAGAACCTATCTACCATGCTCCAGTCAAGACGTTATGCACACCAACTAGACAATACTGAGAATTGGAAGCAAATATAATAAAGATTCGCAACCAACAAAGCACGGAAACTATCATATATTTTCTGCTCACAGAACCCAATTCCTGCCTGCACAATTCGAAATCAGGCTGATTTCGTTCATGGCATAAAACTACTCGACCAGTGCACACGGGTCCAAATGCAATGAATATAGACTGACATACCACACTTTGCTCTACAGCAATATCAAACTAATCCACAAAATACTGACAGCAATAAGTTTGAGCATACCTGGCTCAGGTATCCATGATGGAGTATCATCTAAAACAAAAACATAAAAATATATAAACTAGTGGACTCCTGCTACGTTACTTGAGGGACATTTTATTGTTCATGTTTCTGCAGTCATTAATAAACAACCGCATGGCTGAAACCAAAATGCATTACACCCTAAAGGAAGAAACTGTTTGCGGAAGATGTTTTTGCGGAATTTATTTTTGCGATCTTGGCATTTTTTCACAAAAATTTCTTCCGCAAAATTTGTACATTGAGCCAGTCGTAAAACTTAATTCAGCAAAATTTTCATTAAAAAAAAGTACCAATCAGTTCATTTAGAACCGTAAAATCTTACGTTTTGTCTTTCTTTGACACTGTAAAGACCCGCTTACAGCTCTCTCAGCCCTATGAATGAAACAGAACATCTTCCTCTTCCATTGCAAAAAATTTATGCAGAACACTCAATCGCAAAAAATTTCTTCCCCAAATAATTTCTTCCCTTAAGGTACAAGATCATTTTCAGACATAAATACACACGGCTAAACCAAGGAAGAAGAGTCCCAACTACGCCCAACTAGATTCAGAATTCAATAAAATTTAGTGGAAGATATTTACTTGTATTGATGTAAGATAACAGCTATTAAAAGTAACGAACAAATAAAGAACCGTACAGAAGATAACTAAGATTAACCCAATTTACCTTTCATAGCATTTCTGAAGGCTTGTTCATGCTGGCTCAGTACTGAAAGTTTAAAATTGATGCAGAAAAAGCAAATACATATGTGAGCAATAACAGGGTACTAACCACTGAACTTCAGTCAAAAATTGCGACCTACATAAAAAAGAACAACACTTGACACGCCAGTTTTTGATAAATTTTGTGACTGCTAGGCACCGCTACGCACGACATGCTCATGAGTCAGAAAGATCATACACACTGCCATAAAAAAACACACACACACACAACAGAAGCTACAAAATGGGTCACATCAGAACCAATATGTATAAGGGTTTTTTCAGATACGCAACTCAAGCTAAAAATAATTCACTATCACTCTAAGATTTCAAGTAATATTTTACACAAGAAAAACAAAATCAAAGATATTCAGATTTCAGGAATAAAAATAAACTCAGATTGTGTAGATCATTTTACCTCCACACATAACACACCCAAGAGTAACATACATGGACGTATTCCCCCCACCCTGCTAAAAATTAAAAAATTCTTTCCACAAATATTTGGAAAAACGAGTAGTGATGACAGGTATTGATATTCTTGGCTGAAGCAAGAGTCTAATATAAATGAAGCGCACAAACAGTCATGTTCCTTTTTGCAATATAAGCATAACCTGTTTTCAGCCAAACAAAATAAAGTACGGGGAAGAAAAAACAACAACAAAAAAAGCAACGGACATTTCGATATTACGAATTTATCGAAGGGCACAATATTTCATCTCAGTACGAATGTTACGAACACAGTAACTCCTTGCAAAATGGAGACTGGTTTCCTCCAACACTGATACTTAAATCAATACATACCTTTGTCTTTTCTGGAGGATTGAGCTGATGTCTTTGATTTCTTTATCTCAGTTGTGAGAGCGCTTTTAGCAACTGCAAGTGAAAAGTAGAGAGACAGGGTAAAATCATACTCATGTACAACTTGTTATTCACAAGACAGCAATTCATCATGTTTCGCGATTATATGAATTTTAGAAACGTTTCTGTCGTGAATTTGGATCACAAGTCCTCCATTTTGCACTGCTGTTTGCTTACATGATAGATACACGAGGCCTAATTACCAGAAAGATTTTTCACGCATGAAATGACACATGTAAGGCTGGTTCAATCTATCAAAAGTAGAAGTTATGAACGAAACTTCAATTCGTAACTAAGAATGACAACTTGCTTACTTTCATCCTCCGTAGTAGGTGCAACATTGACAAATGATACTGCTGCTTTGTGCGGCTCAACTCGTGGTACAGCTGGTATCACATCTGAAGAATATCAATCAGACATCATAATAATAAACTTGAATAACCAGTCGACTCATTAACAACTTAAAATAATTCTCATCTAACCCAAGTGGGGTACTAGACACACACATGCAAACATAAATATAACAAAATATACAACATGTTATATAAATTAATAGCAAGAACAATGGATTTGTCACCAATCATACCTTTTTTCACCACATCATCGTCATTTTTACTAAGTACAAAGGTATCCTTTGACTTTGTCCTATTATGATGCACTGGTGGCTCAGTGGTGTTGGCTTGGGGAGCAGGTTCTTCATCATTATGAATCTGTATACCAAGATCCTTTGAAGGGTTGCCTTTATCGGGGGTAACCAACGGTGGTGCTGAGGTAGCATCTACGATGAACAAATATACGTTGATATACAAACCTGCCATGGCACATGCTCCAACTTATTTCTGAGGCAGAAACAAAGTTAAATCTCTGGCAAAGAGTAGCATGGATAAATTTGAATAAACAGGGAGCACAAAACATTCAGATCAATAAAAGTGTGATTATCAAGATATTGCATACCATAAAGCAATACAACACTCAAAAATTAAATTAACATAGTTGATAGCCCTTTCAAATTCAGGAACTTTGGTCTTTATTTCATGTGAAAAGCTGCTCTCGTTCACAAGATACAGGCCTTTAAAGTTGCAAACTTTCTGCTATCTTTTTTAGACACAGCAATTATGCATGAAGTGGGTTATGACCAATGAAATTAGTGAATGTTAGTGATTGAATTGTACCTGATCTAAAGACAGGTGAACATGTTTGATGGCACTACTATGCCAGACCGTGGATATGTTAAATTCACCTACTCCAGAATTCTTTCAATTGGTTGGTTACTATGGCCAGCAGTATCTCTAGTGATGGTCATAAGAGATGTCATAGCTTAATGTGAATCAAGTAGTGAAGGGTGCATAAATTATCAAAACTTTGAAGTGAGATTTTGAGACAACTGCTGAAGCTTTTCACCTCAAATAAAAACCAACCTTCATTGTTTTACATGTTCTACTGTAGATAGTCAATCTTAGTGCAAAGGTAATTGATAAAATCATGTAATTGATATTGATAAAATAATTTAATTGAAATTGATTAATTTCAATTAATTATTTGAAAATAAATTAATTGAAATTGATAAAATCAGGTAATTGATAAAATCATGCATTATTTTACAGATTTTCGCAATTTTACTATATTTTTTATGGAATTTGTTTTCGCGGTTCTATGGTGGATAAGTTTGGCGGGAATGAATTTTCGCGGTTGAGCATTTTTGGAGGTTAAAAAGGGAATTTCATTTCGCGGATTTGCCAAAAAAACGCGAAATCCGCGAAATTTTCTTCCCGCGAAAATTTCTTCCCATAAGGTATATGGCAACTTTCAGAGCAAATACGGAGAATAAAAATGAAGTTTGTTAGTTTGATAGTCACATATAAAACATTGAGTACGGTAAAAGCCAAAATGCAAGTGTTCGGTCAGTAAGATGTGAGGAGCATTCAGCAGGAAGAATTCATAATACAAGAAAAGGCCATTCCAATGACAAAAAACTCAGAAAAGCACACAAAAAAATAAAGCCGCATCGCAATACAGAAAGAGACATCAACACTTCACCTCAATCCACTTGCATGATTTTGGCTGCTGGCGCACCAGATTTCAAAACTTGAATATCTCCTACATAGCGCTATGTTGATTGCACATGTATTGTTTCTGCGACAAAAGAGGTAGTGACCTAAATCGCTAGTCAGTGCGCCCGGCACAAATTCCAGTTTCCAGTACAGTCACGTGACATGAATATCTTTAAAGGTACTGTAAAGCTGCCCTCGAGCCCTCGAGCCCTCGAGCCCTCGAGCTTTGAATATCTGATATCGGCACGAAAATCACGAAAACATCTAATTTTTCATGAGTGGGTGAGGTCAAGTATCATTGTGGAACAATTGCGAGCTGCAATTTGAAAATTAGGGACAAATCGAGTGATTAAAGATTTTATCACATTGGATATCCCACTCAATTATTGGTGCTCCCGCTGGTTTACAGGTATTTATTCAGAAGATATTCCAACTGGAATATCTCAACAACGTGAATAGCGCTAGTGAAACATGATTAGTGTATGCATGAGTTATTCATATTTTGGTGCGCCCAGGACCTAGGACACTATTCATACTGGGGAGGGGCGGATTCCTCCACTTCTGCATGGTAATCAATGTAGAATTTTTTGGACTACACAGTTAAAGTTGATGAAAGAATTACCTTGAACAGCTCCAGATGTGTATGTAGCAACAAAGCCAGGCTTTGTAGAGGCAGCATGACTTGTTGAGACAAACCGCAGAAGGAGAGCATTATCAAGTGATGTATAAGTAGGAGGTATCTTCTGACCACAGTATTTCTTATTTTCTGCTCCACCACTGAGAAAGACGTAGTCATTAGAACAACTGAAAAAAAACCAGACAAATCGTATAAACAACAAATAAATCCTCTGTGTTAACTTCTCCAACAGGATAATATTCTTAATGTTATTAACAGCAAATGCTAGTATTGGGAATGCAAAGTCTTCCTAAGACAAGCCTGAGACAATTTCCTCCTACAGCAAACGAAAGGAGACGACATCTAGAAAAAAATACCAGCATAAATAAAGTGCCTTGGGAATGAACATTTCACATGCTATTCTGAAAAATGCTTTTAACAGAAATACTATGTAATACAACATCTGTTTGACTCAGAAACTGGCACCCATGCAATTAAATAAGCACATGAATATCCTATCTTCTGTATGAAAATGATGCTGAAGTAGAGTAAGAAGTGAACACATCAGGGCATGGCACAGTAACTAAACTTCTAAAATAGTCAACCAAACCATAACGTTAATGTCTTCCTATATACGTGGCTATGTACGTGCAGTCTGTCTTCTGTAAAGAAATTGATCACAATAAAATGCTCAAATATGAAACATCTACAGATAAATCATTGAAGATCGTGGCCTCATGTTGAAACTTTACTTTGCTCCTTGCTTTGCGAAAGTACAAGAACATTTAGCTTTATCTACAAAACCAGTGCTTGAGGAATAATAAGATGAAGTTTTACTCATTTTATTTCATACTACAGCTCTACTCTTTGTATGTCAAAATTATTGCCATCCAATGACCACAGCATAGATTGCAATAACTGAAACAAAAGTAAAGACTCAAGACATGAAAGTAAGATCAGATTTCAGAAATCGACTTCAACTTGTTAAAAAATCCATAATAACATTTGTCAAGTCTTGCATTTTATAAAGCAATAATTTAAAAGAATTAAAATGTTTTAACTTCAGATATGCATGCATTCATAAAAACAAATCTCAGTCAATCTTCAGGCATGTTTCAATTAAGAAAAGGCTGCTGAACGCCTTGTGAATGCAATGAACTATTTGAGAAGATAATAACCATGTAGCTACTAAGTACCGTTGTCTTGCTCAACAGTCTTTCATAAGTAGGTATGGTCAAGTGATACTTACTCGTCACTGCCAACGTCAAAAGCGTGGAAAGTAATTCGTATTGGTTTGTCTTCAGTCAGAATAGTCATATTACAGTCTTCGTTTGATGGGTAGTACTCAGGGTAGTTTGGTGAGGAAAGCAGTCCAGCCGGTGAAGTTATGTTTGTGTCACACATGTCTGAAATGTCGATGCAGAGGATGGTTGACATAAACTCAAACCTAAGTACACAAACAAATTCCTATGAAGCACTCTGTATTACATCAAGTTCAAATCAGTAGCACGGCATTGATTATGGTACCAGTGATATAACAGCAGTTGGCTAACAGATGTACATTTGTATAATTGCTTTCTGATAACTCAGGGAATATACCCTAGCAAGATTGGGGTACAGAGACAGTGGCATACATACTTTATCAAGCTAACAATCTATACCATTTCAGCACCATAGGAAGTATCGTAATTTAGAGACCTTTTAAAAAATTATCTTACGACAGATTGGTCCCAGTTTAATATTCACTCATTTCACCCATTCAAATTCGTATCTAGCAATAAAAATTGAGATTGACATTGCTTAAAAAAGACACTGTTGGCTTATGTATTCAGAAGCTACTGCCGAAAACAGTCTGCAGTAAAATGGTCTCCTTCATCAGCATCTACAATTTTCAAAATTATCTGAAGTTAGCTTTCAATATGCTTTGTTCTCAAACAGTATTTAACAGAAATGTTACATATGAACCACTTATCCATAACTAGTCACTAACATGACCTGTTAAAACAAATCATAAAGCTGAATGAATATATGCTGTCAAAAGTGTCTCTCTCAGAGCAAGCGTCTTGAAAGTGCGTTACAAATTCCCATTGCAAAAACGTGAGAGAAGTAAGCTCAAACACATCCACGCCATCATAGGTTTGTGTTTTATCATTGATTTATCGAACTGCTTACAAAATGAGCTTTAACATCAACATTTCGACAACACCCTACATGTAGTTGCTAAGAATCTCAGTATCATGCATCCCTCACCTGAAGGCTGGGCAGGTTTTTCGATGGCATCATATCGAGCAGAGAATCCTTCATCGTTCTGTGAGTCGTCAGAGAAAAACTTGACACACAGTCGATTTGTTGTTGAAATAAAAGGTGGCGGTTTCGCATTTCCACAGAACTTGCTCTCTCCTAATCTTGATACGCAGTCACCATCCATTACTTTAACAAAATCATTCTTACAGTCTTTCTCATCAGGTGCAACCACCCGCATCCTATAAAGAGATGAATACAAAGGGACTCGCACATGCTGCTGCAACCAAATATTCTAGAGGAGTTAACGTGTATTCTGAAATACCCGCATCATCATGCCTACAGTATTTCACAAAACACAAGTGCAAAACAATTTAGCAAATTCATAAGCAAAATATCTAATTAGCGATGAATGTGGTCACTGATTTGAGATCCACAGGTCTACAGCTAGTACAGGAATGGCAGTCTCAGTAGTATATATGAATACAAATAACCCGTGTTCAAAATTCTGAGAGACACAAAACAGTCCAATTTTGGGGTTCTTAAATTGTGCAAACAATTTTAGTCAAAATCACACTGAATTGCACATAATGCTTCTCATTGAAGAAACACCTATGCAAGAACACCAACTAAACATCATCAGGAAATTCACAACCTAAATTTTTCCATCCGGATCTCAGCCTCCTCCTGGAAACTTCAGTCTCTGTTTATCGGTATTTTTATTCATAGAAGGTCATGAATCCATCGACAAAACAAAACTAATGCCACACAGTGCATGGAACATACAACACACTAAAAAAAAATCTTGCACAACAGTATTGCAACCAATGTATAACTACAGCTATACAGCAACAATGAAAAATTCAAAGCAACCGCAACACTTAAAAACCTGGTCAAGTCAATTTCAAAAGATAAAATGAAAAATAACACAATTTTGTTTCACAGACCAGGACAGTATTTTTTACCCAAACACTATGACAACTATGTCTACCTAGATTTTAACACCTTTTCGCACCTTAGAGTACACAAATTATGCACACCATTGTATGTATATTAGTAAAAGAAATAAATGCCTAGGTAGTATTCTTACGCATCAAACTCCAGCTTTATGACTTTACCATCCGGTACTTGAACAATGTGGACACATTCAATATTGTTGGGATAGTTATTTGGAAAGTTTGGTGAAGTGAAATTTCCATGGGAGTCCGTGTATATACCACCACAACCAGCTAAAAGAGTAAGAGTAAATCGAACTCGTATCAATAAGTCTTCTCATGCAAGCAGTACACTAATGAGAATAAAAAGATACACAACTCAATGTACAAACTAATAAAAGTAACAAGATGCATAATTCAATACACAACCACATGAAAAGCAAATCTAACAAATTTATGATATACTGCATATCTAATAAGTAATTTAAAAATAAATAAAAGGGATTCATTATTTGCTTACAATCTCCAGGACATGGGTTGTGAACATTGCATTTTTGTTCAGTTGGTGGCTTTGTTTCCTTGCGACACTCGCCTTCCTTGAGCGTCTCCAGCGTGTTGTCTTTCAAAGTTCGCTGACACAGAACATCCCGTACTTGAATGCCAGGGCCACATATCGTTGAACACTGTTAAGCAGAAAAGGATCAATTCCGATTCAAAAAACAGTTCCAGCGGACAAAAAAGTAAGCAATGAATGGCAGCTTGAACATTAAAACAAAAAAGGTCAAAAGCAAGGGACAAAAACTTAATCACTTCTGAAGGTTCAAAAACAAAAAGGTTCTGGGAAACAGACGTTTCATGGACAAAACTTTGAAATAGCTTTTTTGGTTCAATTTGGATGAAACTAAGGGCAAAATCCCAAAAGTGATGATGTCTCAAAAAATAAGTCCATACTACAATCATGGTAAGTTATAAGCGCACAAGAACATCCAACTGGTTTTATATTTGAGGGCAAGTGTGCCTCCCCAGAGCAAAATAACTTGGTTAACAGCCAAATAACTTTCAGTCACACTAGTTTTGTGACTGAGTCAAGTAGTATTTTTTTATCTTCTTATCTTTTAGCCAGGCTAGCCAAGGGTAAATAATAATAAGATGGCAAGACAGAAAATACCTCGCCATAAGGTTGAGCAATCCATTCGGCTGGGCAAGGTTCTTTGTTGCAGATCTCTGCGTCAGACGGCCTACTGCCAGTACATAAACTCTCGTCAACATCATATTCTATACCAGTACTTGATTTCTGCACACATCTCACATTTCGTCTTTTCACTCCACTGTTACATGTTTTACTACAATCACCCCAATATGATGTCTGCCATCTAACAAATGAGAAAGAGTTTTTATTATTTCAAGTGAAGTATGCCTGCAGAGGTGAGAAATGCAATGACAGATACACACTAAACTACGATCCCTTTGTCAAAAAGCTGTATTAGAATGCAGCGCATAGATGCTTGAGCTACGTCCTCCTAATAAGCAAACTAACACAAGAGCCTTCGTTTAAACCCAAAAGTATAACCACAATGTTTCTGTATCTTACAACGTGGCAGGCACAAGACTGTGACATTTTGAATATGTTGCAATGGTTTGTCTCTCCAGATGCAAGCCGTAAAAGTTCATGAGCGTTCTCATTGGATTATCCACAACATCATTTCACACACAAGGTTCAAGGAAACTAATACAAACTAGCATAATTGATTGTGGTATACATGCAGAAGGAAAACATATAGTAAGAGATATTCAGCTAACCACACACAAGAGAGCAATACATAGAACAACATACACAGGTGGACAAACATCTTGTTTGCATGGGTACTGTTGGGTAGGAGGCTTCTGCTTTATATCACATTTCCCTTCTGGTGCTGGGGAGCCATCATCCTGTCTCCTGCACTCTGCAGTAATTGTCTCGATTCCTAACATCAAGTAACAAAAAGAAATGTGGTAAATAGATATTCCACATCACAGAGAAATAGTAGAGATGTTCTACTTCATATACACAGTTATCATCATCAACTATACACTGCCAAACTCACACTGAAAGGAAGTATCGTAACCAGTAGGAAAATGTTGGGAGCCAATACAATGACGCCAAAACTTGCATGTTAAGAACAATCTCAAATAAATTCCAGGCATCAGGGTTTGTAATTTCAGAGTCATATCCAACAATTATTTGGAGAGACCGTTTTTTTATTTTCATAAGTAACAAACCACGTCAGCGTAGCTGGTGAGCTATATGCTTTGGTCATGTTTGCTGATACAAAAGCGCCGGAGGACTGAACGAAGTGCCTTTACAAATGGGGGATGGATTTCCAGAACACGCCGTTGATGGGGGGCTGAAAAAAATTTCCTGGATTAATGTGGGGGTGGACATTAATGGGGGGTATACTGATAAATAGGGGGATAGGCTGTTTTGCCTTAATAGCAATAGGCAATAACAGAACCGGAAACATGAATGAATATAAGGGTCATTAATGAGAGCTCAAATGGTTGCTTTTGAAGAAACCCCAAGGATATTTGTTCACTGTAAGGCAACAATGTATAAATTTCACTCTCTCATTGCCTGGGAGCTTCGAGCACAGGTACAATATCCAAAAAAGGACTACGCGCAGAGGTAGGGTAGGGGTAATGAATAGCAATTCAACAGGAAAAATGGGATAATTCAGATTGGTCCATACATCATTCGTGAT
>JAOBRC010564898.1:0-11149 GCA_027575255.1 Scolionema suvaense | reverse complement strand
TCTGAAAATTATAGTGATTCTCCATAAGTCAATTTTCTTTTCAACTGCTCATCCTCTCACGGCGATCAATGCATGAGTGTGTGAGATGCATAATAATGCTCCTGTAGTTTCGGACAAAAGGATATATTTATGGTCGAATAGTCAACATGTCACCCATGAACGGGCGACAAATATGGCGAGGAAAGGAGAAATGAAGTTCTATATATATGAATATATTAAAGAGCTTGTGCTATATATTGCTCTCCGCAAAATTGTCAGCCATATTTAACCTGGGACCAGATCCTACCATTCCTCTATACTGGAGCTGCTCGCTCTTAACCGCTCGCTCTTGCACAGGGAATAGGCGAGCAGCCCCCTATGCAAAGAAAGAGGATCTGGTCCCAGGTTAGCCATATTGCGATTTTTTTGTCCTTGATTGGAGTTTATAGCTCCCACCCGAACATCGCAGAATCGTCCACGTACAGGGAGCAATATTAATCGATTTACATTCACAAAATTCTCCACAAGTGCTTCCAATTCAAGAATCTGAGTCGAGTCATCCCTAGCAAACAGATATATTTTGGTACGGTCGATAAAATTAGATTGCCCTTTCACCGAATCATTTTTAACAACTAGATTATTCCTGAGTTTGTGGAAGTATCGCTGGAATAGGTGAATCGAGGAACTTACTTTGTGTGCAGGAAAACAGGAAAAAAAGCATTACGATGGCATCGAGCGGTATGAATAATACCGATGGAGCAAACGTGAAACAACTGGAGGGAAAGTTTCAAGAATACTGTAAAATGCAAGATAAAGGGAAGGGCATGGAAGGTAAAAATATGGTAAAAATTTGTAAAGACACGAAGCTAATCGCACAGAAAGATTCAAAGTTAACCACGACAGATGTTGATATCATGTTCAAGAAAATAGCAGGGTTAGTTTCTCCAATGTTTTCAGCATTGCTGGTTTAGTTTTATACCGACTTCATTCTTGGATTTATGGTGAAATTTTACTTATTCGTGCTTCGTGATATATATACGCATTTTCTTTTACTTATTGATCTTAATGTGAGTAAACTATTTACCAGTCAAATTCAAGGAAGATTGCTGACCTCTAAAGTGGCCCAGCGTTGTCAAGTCCATTCATAAACAAAACAATCTATTTAAAAGATAAATTCCAAATAATGCAAGTATTTTCACTTCTCATTCGTTACTTAATAACTGTTTTACAAAATATTTTTTACATTTCAGTTGGACTATATATTCATTTTACGAAATCTAAATAAAAAAGCCTCATGTTATTAATTTCCAAAACACCTCTTCGTATTAATTTCTTGTTTCAACCGGTAAATTAGTTTAAAATTTCGCTCGGAATTTTAAATTGAAACTCTAATGAAAAATGACTTATCACTTGCATGTTCACTTTTGAAATGGAACTAAAACTTTTCGTTGAACTCACTTTTCTCTTTTATTTCCAGTGGGATGGGGATAAGGTCAACGTTGGGATATGTTCGGATGTCTCAACTTCAACTAAGATTTGAACTTGATTTTGAATTCGAAATCACAACTGATTTTTAAATTCATTTTCATGTTTCTATATATTTTTCAATTTCGCGGTTTTTTTAATCGAAATCACATTTCGCGGTTCAGGCAAAAATACAAATTTTACTGCATTTCAATCTCACTGTCTAAGCGGAAAAAAATGAAAACAGAAATGACTTGCTTGTTCCTAAATTGTGTATTTTCACTTGTTTTTGAGTATACAAGAAAACTTTCTGCGGTTTTTGGTGCAAATTAATTTTGCAGTTGGCCCCAATACAATTTTTCGCGGTATTTTAAGTTCGGGTTGAGCTGGAAATGCGTTTTTCGTGACATTTTAATTTCGCGGATTTTGAATTCGACTGCAAAACCGCGAAATTTTCATGCAATAAAGTACTTCATATCCTGCTTTGAGGGATCTTAAACTCAAATGCCGAAATAAAAGAGTAGAATTTAAACTCATGTTGAACTGTATCATAAGTAATAACAATGCAAAATAAATTTGTATTGTTTCAGGCATGTGTGAGGCTCTAAGTCCATACTGGACTAAATATTCGAGAAAGAAATGCTTGGTACTAAAATCTAGAACAAGATTAAGAAACTTTCAGGTTATATCAATATCAAACTTGTACCGTATGTACAAATCATCACTGTCCTGCCATCAGGTTCAAAATAAATTACTCGCTTTCAGGAACAGTTCATGCAAACTGGTTTTGTTGTATTTCATTTCAGTTCGCGTAAAAAAGGGATTATTTACATGATATCGTATAGATTTTTAATTACTCCCGAATATTATTCTTTCAGAAACGAAAAAGTGATTTACTTCGAGCAATTTATGAAAGTGTTGAATTTGGTCGCTTCAAAGAAGTTTGCTGGAGACGATCGAGCTTTCCAGAAAACCTGCGAACAGATCTGTAAAGGGAACGGACCGTCACTAAATAAAACAACGGTGAGTGAAATATCGTGTTCAAGTGATACCTATACGTTTTTTATATGAGAACGTATGTACCTAGGGCTTCACTGTCGGTTCTCACAAGGGTTTAAGTGTGTTAAGGGGTAAGTGTGTTAGTCTGCGTCACGCCAACGCACAGTTAACTGATACACGATCAATGTTTTTAATGATTCCCATTATTTCAGATTAAAGGCCAATATTAAAAAATTTACCGGCAATAACGTAGCTCAGAATTAAGCCTAAAAATGTTCATGGTTTCGGTGCTCAATTGAAATAAACTTAGCCCGTACCAGCAAAACCTGATGACCGCTAAATGGTGCGTCTTTTACAGTGAAATTTACAGAGAATCCTACTTCTACAGAACAAAATTTTTCCGATCGAAGCCTTTATGTTCTTTACTTTTTGACATTTCAAAACCTTACGTTCATATAAACTTTCTTCGTATAAAAAAACGTGTACGAGTCGTAAAACCTCCCCAGGGCGTCCATACTCGTGAAGCGTTCTTCAAGATATATTCTTCAGCTCTGGCACATTGTAATATAACGTTTTGTTTGTTTTGTAACAAGTAGAAATTCATTTCTAACAAAGTGAATACGAACAGTTGTCACAGCTTCATTCAACAAAATTCGAACAAAAATGTCCTTATGATAGGTTCTTCATCAGAAACCGATGGAGGTAAGCTTTCTGTCTTGGGTGAGGGTGGGTACAAGTTTACTGGAATGGGGCTTCAGGAAGGATTGAAAAAAATGCTGAGGCGCGTTTAGTAGAGGGAGTGATTATTTGAGCATTTACGGTACTTCGCATTTTAGAAAGCTTTGAAAATTGGCGCCGTTGACCGACTAACCGACACAACGAAGTACACTGGTCTCCATAAAGAAAGGTTCGACGAATATGGAAAAGGACGAGGATTAGAAGGGCGATACCACTTGGGTGGAAATGATGGTTACGTTGCATCGTATAAAGGCAAAGGAAGTTATGACAAAACTCATTGAATTTCGACGAGTTGATATTTGGAACATTTTAGTAGACCAAAACCTGTTCAATGTAAAATAAAGAGTGAACATTTAAAATTTTTTCCCCATTATTTTATCAAGAAAAGTTATCGTGCATCGTTGTTTTATTGAGCGACTTTTCGTGGATTTGAATCACTGAAAAAAATGGGAGGCTTAAGCATAAAAATTGGCGAAATACATTAAAAACCAACCCAGTAAATTCAATGGCAAAAAAGCGATTCCCAACTTCATCAATTTCTCTTTGCAATTGCTTCTCAAATCAAACAGTTTTCAGCAGCCGGATAAATAAGTTACGAACAACATTCTAGTAGGTGCGTACCATCTCAAAATATTTCTGTAGCAATAGCTACAGCACGAATGTCTAATTTCATGCAATTCAGGTGTCCAGATGGCCAGTTAGGGAAGTGGAACGTGCAGTCGGACACCTCGACTAGATAAGTCATTGTCATGGCTGAATGCTGAGAAGAAAGGCTGCTTGACTTCGATGAAGTGTGGAAAATCGATAGAGAACGACAAGCCTAGAAAATTTAGTTAGGTAGAAGGGAAAAAAAATTTCGCGGATTTCGCAGTTTTTGGGCAAAACAAATTCCCTCGAAATTTACCAACCATCAAACCACGAAAATAAGTTCGACAAAAGATGTAGTCAAATTCCGAAAACATCAAAGAAAACTGATTCGCAAGGTCGAATGTTTTTATAAGTGGAAGTCCAGCACGCTAAAATGTTACTTTACGCGGTGGAAATAATTTCCCAAAAATATGTGAACTCTTTGACAGTGAAAATTCATTCCCACAAAAATCTTTGTTAAGCATTTAGCCACGAAAATCAATTCCCGTGAAAAGCCTGAAAAAGGTAACCGCGAATATAAATCCCTGCGAAAATTTATTTAACAACTCAGTAATATTTTGAGTCTATAAACAGCAACAGGTCAATCAACCATGATTAATCCTAGTGAACACTCGATGACATCTAGGAACAATGCCTCTGCTACAATTGACCACGGCCTATGACGCCCGTACAGAAGACACGAGCACATATTTTCGTAGCCAATGAAATTGGTGAGAAGTATCCTTAAGCTCTCCACCAGTACAATATTTCTTTGATCGCGACTTTTTCGCTCAAAGTTCCCCAAAAGGATTTCCGCAGTCATCTGTAGCGGAACGGACATCACGGTGGCACAGCAAGACGAAGTTTTCGCTACTAAGGAATATGCACAGACCGTTACCAACGAATGGTTAGAGCTATGTCGCCAGAATATGGCTCCCGGATATTAGAAATATATATCTGCGGCTTCCAGGCACGAACAGGCAGCAAATAGGCCGAAGTTATGTCTGTCAAACAATGTTTTATATAAATTTCAAAGCACACAAAGTGCTATAAGCAAAAGTGAATAAATTAAAAACACTACGTGTTAGAACTCAGTCGATAAAATTTTAGGAACAAAAACCGAAAAAACGAATGCAAACACTCCCAATGTACATTATATACAAACATATGCCAATACGTACTCTATTCAGTATGTACAATAATGCTCGATAACTACTACATATAACTTCATAAAAAAACAACAACAAAAAATCTCTTTAAGTTGGGTAGTTTTCCACGTAGTCGCATAGGTTAGTGGGTGAACTTAATCCCTCAATGGAGTTGTCGTATTGCACTCACAAATTAGATACTGTTGTTAACGGACAGTTGTGATACGTAGCTACTACAGTCAAACCTCTGATAGCGGCCACCTCCCGGTAACGGCCACTAACTTTCAGTCCCAGATGCTTCCTGTAATTTTCTTATACAGAAAACCTCGTAAAAGCGGATACCTCCCAATAACGTTTATCGGCCACCTGGCGCCGTCCCATAAGAGAGAGAAAAAAAAAAGTTCCCCCTAAAAGTGGCCACCCAAATATTCGTCCCGCTTTTTTTCTACAAACATCTGACGTTTATGCAGCAATATAGTGCTAATGCATACATTTTATGCGCAAAAATTTTTTGCTATGTACAAAAAATGCTTGAGTTTACCCAAACTTTCAAGAAATATCTTTATTTATGTGTCTTCAGTTTAGGCAATGCAATCAAACTTTTGAAATGCAATCAATACCTTCTTTAGTCAACCTCTGAATAGCGGCCACCTCTCAATAACGGCCACCTAACCTTGGCGGAAAAAGTGGCCGCTATTAGAGGTTCGACTGTATCACCATTTTTCATATCCTAATAAGAGAGTCTCCATCACTTGCGTCTGGGTGGGGTTCCATAACACCAAACGTAGCAAGACATCAGATACATTAATTCCACCAAATTCATACCTTAAAGGGGCCGTATCCGATAGGAGTCTGAAACTAAATGTTTTCACAGTTATACGGGCAAATCCGCTAAATTAAATTCCTTCTTCTATTTGGCAAATTACCCACCCGCAAATATTAACTCTCGCAAAAATTATCTACTATCAAACAGCAGAAATAGATTCCTCAATAATTTCTTCAAATTCCAAAAACGTTAAAGAAAAAATGCATTTTTTTTAATCACTTACCCTGCATGTCAGCTGTCACTTCTGGCAATATGTGCAGCAAATTAAAAAATTATTCGTAGCAAGAAATATGTTGTCATACCTTTTCAAAAACTTCTGCAAAATGTGCAACAGCGAAAATTAATTCCCGCGAAAATGTCCAAAAAATTTGACCGCAAAAATTAATGCGCACGGAAATTTCTGCCCTTAAGGTAGCCTGCTCACAGCTTCTACTCGAAACAAGCTCTCAAAGCGAACAAGCAAATGAAGCGCAGTGTGTTTGGTTTGTGGAACTGGCTACTAAAATCAGAAAACGAATAAAAAGCTCGTGATCTCAATGATGTCCTTCTAATCATAAGCAAGTCAAAGTTCAGGGCGGAAACATTTCGGAATGCTACAAAGCGGCGGAGGACATCAAAATAAGAGCTAAATAAGTTTGGTTGGAAATAGGGCACATAGATAATGAACTTGTGTACGAGTATACGTTTCTCAAAACTGACAGGAAACAAGGTCCACTAAGCTGTCAAAAGCAATTCGCGATTGTTCCAACAGAGGTCAAATAAATCACTGATGGCAATCAAGCTCGACTCATGGCTCATTCAATATGTAACAACGTGGCAATGGCATCCTACTATACATATCACACAATTCCGTCAAACGGATTACTACAGTATTCCATACCTTAAAATATCACTGAACAGAGTTCACAGGTGTGTCATACACTGACCATACTATGTAATGAAACAAAAAACCTCTGGCGACAATCTTAACTTTGGCAAACTCAATATACAATACCAACGACAAAAAAAAAATGAACTAAACACACACAAACCAAATGATCAATCAAGGCTTCCATGTTATCGATTTTGTAGCAATCGTCGCAGCCTTACGCACAGCAGCACTTTCCGCATCATTCTCCAGAGCTTGGACAACTGACAAAGAGCCAGAGAGAGCTTGCCTGCCGGCTGGTGCTTCCGACAAAGTAGTAATGGCTTTCAGGGAATTCAGTCGGACATGGCTGCTAGGGTGGTTCAAGTTAGCAACGAGATTTGGAATAGCATTGGAATCGAGGGCGCACTTCTTTCCTCGAGTTGTCACAGATATTCTACAAGTTACGAGCAGCGAAAGTAAGCAAAGACGTAGCTACAAGAGAACCTATGAGCACAACATAACCTTATTATTAGCTGAGTTGGTCAAGTCTGGCTGACCACAGAGCAATAATTCTATCAGTCCATAGATACCTTGAACGACCTCAAAAGCCACCAAAAGATTCATCAGCAACTTCATGCATCTGTTGAAAATCTAACTGAGTGGGTTTTGGACCGAAAAAAAAACATGTTTGCAGCAAAATTTACTTTTGCTGACGTCAGTATTTTTTGCTGTATGCCCATATTTTTTTTACCAGGCAAGGGAATTCCTACAAAGCAAATATTTAGGGCGAAAAAAAATGAACTCGTGCTAAAGAACATCGAACTCTCAAAGCCACCATAGTCGAATCGAATGTTTTTCCAACAGCATGACAGTTGCGATGACCTGGACAGTTGGTATAGCATGGTGTTTTTATAGTGCTATTCTTCACAACACTGCCAAACTCGTTTTTTTTGGATATATGCATTTTTTATTTGCTGCTGCACTACCGTTTACGTGTCTCTCTAACAATCCCATAATGCAACAGGACAGTAGATCGACAAACAATGCCTTGCGATGAATCAATACGAACTTACGTCATCAGAGCAGCAGCTGCATGTGACTTCATATCAACATCATCATCTTTCAACAAGTCAGATAGCAGTGGAACACACCCTACATCACAAGCTTCTTCTTTACCAGCCAATGGAAAGCTGAAATAACCAAAATATCACCAGGAAAAGCTAAACATGTTACATTCTGTAGGCCATATAAAGAAAACTTCAAAATCAGCAATATATTTAGCGTACATCTCTGAATTAGCATCCCCCGGCAAATTTATTTTTGCACTTTTAGTGGGAAGTCTATTAGAGTGGGAGTCCCTTTTTAGGCGAGCACAAATTCGGGGGAATGGAGGTGGGGGTGGAGCTTACTTACTAGTAAAACTCTAAAACCTAAAGTAAAAATACAAAAAAAGAGTTGGGCCACAGTATTATCCTGCTCTTCACATGTTTTTTACCCAAACTCAAACGAGAACAACAAGCATCTTGAACGTCTGTCTTACTCAGCACGATGGTGGTAGGTCGCGATTCCACTAAGTAACTGTAAACTGCAAAACTAGAGTGGGTGTTGTCTATTAGAGACCAGTATCTAGAAACTCAAATTCTTGCTTCCGGAACCAACGTCATACACTTAAGGTAATGGGTTTATGCGGAATCTGTTTTTTGCAACTGAAGGGATAAATCTGAAATATTTTGCAAAACTGATTTGTGTGAATCGCATGAATTCATGGACGTAAATTGCAGAATCGATTTTTGCGAATGTTCGCAAAAATTAGTTTCACAAAAATAAATTCTGCAAAAATTAATTACCATCCGGCAGTCTTGGCAACTCGCACCTACGACTACCATGTTTGAGGTGAAGCAGCGCGGTGGACTGAAAAGAATTTGATCGTGAATCGCGGGAAGTCTGCAGCAATGTTTTCAAAATTTAAACTTAGCGATGGTAACCACTAATCACAAAACCACCAGTAATATATAATATTATTGAAATATTATAACCACCAGTGACATTATTGGTCAGCTACATCGACAATACTGAGTGAGTTTCACAGACTACTATCGCTTTTACCACAGCATGGTAATGGCAACTGACTTCTTTTTTTCAATTCGTTCAAGATGGCTGCCGAGTAAGGTCACGTGACCTTTCGAAAGCAATGACAAAATAGCGGCAATAGCCATTCTTAGCTAAAAAAAAATCCAAAAATTAATAAGCGTCCCCCTCCTACTAGGTACCTTAGAGTAGATGGCCATGCCTAAGCCGAATGAGACTTTTCCCAGGTAAGACAAATGGACCAAAAACTACACAAAACAATGAACAGATTGGAAACCATCTTGGAAAAACTTTCGACTAAGGATGTCTGCCTTTACAATCAAAGAAATCCACTGAAAAGTTATCCAGGAAAAAACCGCCGTTTAAAGTAGGAGCCAAAAACTCAACTAAAAGTAAGGTAAAATAAAAAATTCACTAAATGGTTATCTTGAGAGAAGATAGCCCAATAGTTCCTAATTTATGCAACTATGAAAATGTCCAACCAAATTACTAAAAAAATGAAGATTTCATTTCAATTGCTTGAATGGTGAACAATAACCCTCATGTAGCCATATAGAATTGATAATCTTCTACCGGCTTTGCTATCCTTTTGCCATATTCACATTCATATTCAATCTCTTCTTTTGTACACTAAAAAAGACCAGATATCAAATCAGAACAGCTAAATTAACTTCAAAAAATTTCGGACAAAAAAGTTTCGGCAAAAGGTTTGTCCGAAACTTGCTTCGTCCGAAATTGTTTGTGTGCTGAAGTATTAACCAGCCGAAAATTAAAAATGAGCAAAAATCTACTAAGTTTTGAAAACAAGCAAAGATCATCAAATTTATGCGCTGCAAACAGTGTTTACACCCAAGTGAAAAAGTGCAGACCAAAGTCGCATTCATCCAGCAGAAGATTTGAACTTCAGATGAAACAAATCGGCCAATTCGTACAAAAATATTCCTAAGTTGATCATTTTCGCTGATCTGAGAGGGATCTAGCAAGGAATTTAAAGAACGTTTGAAGTGCCGAAATTGGCGAAAAACCACCAAAATTTTTGTCTGAAACGACGTGATTTTTGTCCTTAACTTTTTGCCGAAAATTAAAAATGTTTTCGTTCTTAATGTAGGCGATGAGAGCGTTGAAAATCACTAACTTCCCGTATAACAAGTCACATAACTAGTGGACTCCCGCAAACTTAATTGAGAATCTCTGCATCAGATACAAGAACAGAATAGCATGTTAGTCATATAAGATTTGCACCACAAATCACAAAAACGTAATCAAGTGTTCTTGAAATATGAGAAAACGTTAATACAGCCATTATTGACATAAAGTGCCACCCACATGCTAAAAAAAAAACATATTCTCAAGATAATTATAACGCATGGGTCATAACATATGCTTTCTTGTCATTAAGATCCAAGCCAAATATGAGAACATAAACCATTGCTAACACATTCGGAAAAACCCTGAAAGCCCTTTTCTGGCGCAAATTACCACTCGCAAGCCACAGGAGATAGTCTGGAGACATGGCACATATAGTTCATAACATGCGTACAGTTGCCTCAAATATTCACACCAAAAATAACAATAAAAAGGTAAACCGTTCACGATATACATAGAAAAAACCTAAAAAGCGATATTTACGGACGTAAATTGCCACCTGCAAGCCAAACCACATTGCCGTTTTTAGACAAAGTTGCCACCTGCAAGCCAAATGCGAATTGCAGGAGATATGGGACCTAGTTTGAAAAAAAGCACAGAGTTGTCCCTAATATTTACACCAAAAATGACAAGAATCGGAACAATTTTCGACTTATTTGGAAAAAATCATGAAAAGCACCATTTTTTGGCCTAAATTGCAACCTGCAAGCCAAACAAGATTGTCCGGAGACATGACAAATGGTTCATAACATGTGTACTATTGCCTCAAATATTCACACCAAAAATAACAATAAACAGATTAACCGTTCATGACACACAAAGAAAAACCTTAAAATTCACCATTTTTGGACGTAAATTGCCACCTGCAAGCCAAACGACATTGTCAGGATACACGGCATACGGTTCAAAACATGTGCACAGTTGCTGCTAATATTCATACCAAATATGACACGAATCCGATGAATAGTTCTTGACTTATTCGCAAAAAACTGTGAAAAACACCTTTTTTGGAGGTGTACAAATTGCCACCTGCAAGCCGAATGAGAGTTCTCCCAGATATCACATGTGATCCACAACATAACTATTATTGCCCAGTAGTTTCACACCAAAAACCACAAAAAAGTAATGCACAGATTTTGAACTATTCTTAAAAAACCCTAAAAGTGGCCATTTTTGGACATAAATTGCCACCTGCAAGCCTCGCAATTTTTTTTTTTCAAAATTCCGGCTCAATCACTTTTCGTCAATTACGGATTGTCACCTTCACACCAAATTTCAGAAAAA